>PVKE010004784.1:0-62435 GCA_004027555.1 Craseonycteris thonglongyai
TCAAAAACTGATGATGTACAACTATGGAGCCTGCTCTGGGCCCTCCCCCTTCTCTCTGTCTATGTCAAAAACAATAAAATGAATCTTTAAAAAATTTTTATCATAACTTTCTGCATCCTTTGTAGGTTAATTCTAACTATTTTATAATTTATGTTATTATAAATGGTGCCTGCTTTTCTATAACATTTTCTGGTCAATTATTGCTATGGTAGACTTTCTTAGGTTTTACTAGTAAAGTTCTCTCTTTATTATCCTGTGTTTTCTATGCAAACAATTATAATCTGCAAATAATGACACCTTTGCTCTTCCATTCCTTTTCTCTCTCTCTTTTCTGTTCATTGTCTTTCTGCATGAGCCAGGACCTTTAGTTACTGATTTGTAGAACTGTAAGCAAAGCCAGTATATGCCATACCCTTCTTTTGTTTCTGATATATGAAGGAGTAAATTTAAATATTAAATATGTTTTCTGTAGAGTTTTTCTACATAATATTTGTCAAGTTAAGGGTGTTTTCTTCTTAATTTACTGTGAGGAACTATTTTTCCATCACTAGATGTTAAAACTTACCAAATTCTATCTATGTGATAAGAGTTTCTGATTTTATATCAGCCTTGCATTCCTGGGATAAATACTACTAGATCATATGGTATTTCTATAATATATGATTGGCTCTTATTGTCTAATACTTTACATAGTCATTTTCTTGCTCTATCATAAGTGAAATACACTTAAATTTTTCTTTTGCTTTACTGACTTTTCTGGGATAAGTCTCCTTTGGCACTGAAAATACTGAAAACAATTGTGAAAGTTACTTTTTTCAGTTTTTGTTTGTTTGTTTGCTTTATTTTGCTTTTAGGCAAAATTTGGAAGCTTCTCTTCTTAAATAGTCCCAAGTATATCCTTAAAATATAATTTCTCCAGCAGGGCACAGCTCAACTCAATGATAGCCCTCTGCTCAGCCACCACCAGGACCAGAAGTGAGGGGAGTGCACACCCCCTGGTGGCCCTTGGTGCAGCAAAGTCCTGGAGGCAGGAAGTAAGGAATCGCTGGGCCCAGGTCCCTCACTCTGAGCCTACCCAGCCCCTGTGGGATTTGTGGCTTGATCCACATGGTTTTGGTTCCAGAGTCCACTTTCACTCTTAGCTCCTTGCTTGCTATCCTCCTGGCCTTAGCCAAGCCCACTTCATTCTCATATTTCATGTTAGAGCCTAGAAAACTAGCTGTGTTCAGTGCCCCAACTCAATGCCCTTCCCGGGGCAAGGTGGGGGGGGGGTGGTAGGGGGGTGGTTGAGGCACTGAAAGTTTGAAATGAGCCAATGTGCAGTATAGCCATCATGCTCTCATGATCCCTTCTTGGTAGCTGAGTATCAAAATGCTTACCACCTGAGGGGAAGATAAGAGAGAAACAAGTTTATTCTTGCAAAGAATATAGCATGGCTAAGGTCTGTGATGCTATTAGGGTCATTTATAGCATCAGTTCAACCAGTGGTAGGGAGGAACCATCTGTTTACTGAGCACAGTAAGCAAAAAGCAGACATCTGTGGAGACAGATGATAGAGTGCAAATAGAGTTGAACTAAAATTTAGGAAGTTTGTGTGATAGCCCCAGCTTTGCTCATCATGGCAGCAGTGTGGCCTTGGAGGAGGTCAATTAACCTCTGAGGACCTCAGCTTCCTCAGCAGCACATCAAGAGTATGGGGCTAGATGACACCAAGTTATTCATAAACCCAAAAGATATTTTTTCTTGACCCCGATCAGCCTCTCCCAGTAACACAGACATATCAAACACAGCCCTTTGCTCATAATAGGGATTCAATATGCTCAACTGAATGTCTACAGGCAACCTAATTAGGCAGACAGTGGGGCTGTGGCTGTTTCTAATGTGACTCAGATGCCCTTGCAAAGTATTCTTTGGTTTGCCAACCCTGACCCCAGCTGTCAGAGTGTTAGGATTCTTTGCTAACTTACAGAGAACAGCAGCTATATCCATGTTAAAAATTCTTTGTCACCCATGCAGAATATATTCCTACTGAGTAGTTAATGAACCTTGTTTCTTGTACAGAAAGTTTTGGGTTTCAGTTGGTTGGTTTGTAAGCTAAAATAAAGTCATTTTTCACAAAATTATTTCCCATACATTTTGGCAATGAAGTGAGCCAGTGGTTAAGCGGCAAAGAGAAAAGGTCATATCTTGATACTAAATGGTGACAAGCACCTTGAGTCTCAGCTCAGACAGTAAGATCAAAAGGTTACTTCTAACATTTCCTCAGATCTTTCCACTAGCTTGGACTACAGACAAAAAACAAAAAGGAATGTGTAGGTTAATACTCCCATGGCAATGGTAGTCTCAAATCAATGTCAAGGAGGAACAGTTGTAAAATCAATGGTGTCGATTTTCTATTTTTTAGAGTTAAATCTGTAAGTATTAGAAAATTTACTTTTTCATTACTTCATTTATTCAATTAGTCTTTGTATAGTGCCTATTATGTCAGGCACTGTGTTAGGCACTGAGAATAAATGGTAAACAAGACTAACATCATTCTTATTTTAAATGTAGAATTAATTTTATCAGGAAAATGTATTGTTAACAAAAAGGAAAACAAAAGAATTACAACTTGTATTGCTTGCTGTAAAGAAGAGAGGCAGAAAGGTAATCCAGAAAGGCCTGTCTGTGAATTAAAAGATGAGAGACAATAAACTAAGCAAAGAGAGGAGGTAAGAGCATTCTAGGCAGAGGGTATAGTATATGCAAAGGCCCTGAGTCAGAAACATTGTTAGTATGTTTGAAGAATTGAGAAGGCAGAGCTGAACACAATAAGATGATGAGGCTCAAAACTTTGGCATACCCTGGATTTGGCCAAACCTTATAAGCCACAGTTGGGCATTTGGATTTGATTTATATGGCCATAGAATTACGAGGTTATTAAGCAGGAGAAACGTCATGATTTATGCTTGAAGTTATACTGGCTTCTGTGAGGAGAATGGGCTGGAAAAGAAAGAGTAAAGCAGGGATAACAGGTGGGTGCTAGCTACAGCTATAGCTCAGACAAGAAGTGATGGAGGTGGGGCACACATGGTGCCTATGGAGACAGAGATCAGTTAGGAACTTCTCTCACTTATCACCAACCCTCCGAACCATCCTGTAAGGGGAGTGCTGTTTTCAGCACAGAGAAGTGACTTATTCTCACTCATATTGTCAATTGGTGGCTGAGGCCAGACTCAATCCCACCACTACTTGCCCAGCCCTTCTCTCTCCATTGCATTGCCTTTGGGGGCCTCCCTGTAGCTTGTCCACTTTCTGCTCCCAATGAGAGGCTGAGATAAGGCTGTGACATCCAGTGGGGTATATTCTTTTCCTTTTTCCTTCCTCAGAACACACTGTAGGTAGGGTATCTGTGACCATTCAGCTGGCAGATAATGATCAGGGGAACATCCCCCAGAGTTCCTCCAGGCCAGCTGTGACCCCTCTGCTCCCCTCTCCTATCTGGGTCTAACACCGATGACCAAGGTCCGTGGATTACAAGAGCACACAGCCTGTGCACTGAGCCTTAAACAATCCCAAAAGATTCTCTTTTCCAATCCCCCAGTGGATAAACATAAAGGTTTCATGCTCCGCTACCTCTAAAACCTGTCACTGGGAATAAGATTATGACTACAACAGTCTTGTTTTATGACTGTAATAAATATACTAACGTTTTGGGTTTGTTCTAATTACCTCACAAAGGCCCCTTCTCTGAATACCATCGCCCCCCCGTCCCCCCCAACTTTGGAACGACAATGTCTATCCTATGCCTGTCCCACTGTGGTTTTGAGGAAGTACAAGACTAGTCTGGTTTCACAGGTTCACAGTTGCAGAAAAATTTTGCTTGAGATTAAATCATACCCCAAGTCTCACCTGATTTGCATGATATTTAAATAAGACTTTGGACTCAACGTAGTTTTTCTTCTTGTATGTTTCTCCATCAGGAACAACTTGGAAAATACTTTTTTATGAGAATCCAGCTTTGACCTTCTTAGAACTGAAAGTGCCCCTTATTCCATTAGCAGCAGGACCTTGATTCCCTATCAAGTTTATGAATACAAAATGAGGCTGCTGATGTGATGTGCATTAAATTGACGTGCCTGCTCCAGCAATATGCTCTAGCTCCAAGAATTTTCCGATGCATCTGTTTGTTGCAAAGAATGTTTTTTTCAAGTTTTCATCTTTAAAATTATGGCTATATGGCCTTAGAAAAGGGTTATTAAAAAGCCCATTTTAGAAAGACATATCTCTTTGACTTACCAAATTTATATTCACATAGGCATAAAAATCGCATGGGGATAGGAAACTGCTTATCCCTTCAACCTCTTGCCTGAGCTTTTTCAGAGTCATGTCTCCACAGTAATATTTAAATGGGGAAGGAGGTGGTATAAAATTAATAATTAATACAGTGTTACTTTGGAATCCAAACACCCCAAAACTCAAACAACTTGGAATCCAAATGAAAAAATCAAGCAAATTTTGCCTTGGAATCCGAACGTTGCTTTGAAATCCGAAAGCCACCATGTTGTTCATGTGGGACATATCAACTGTACAGACCATAGCTTTAACCGAATGTCCACTTGTCTTAGAACTCGAACATTTTAGAACTCCAACAGGGTTCTGGGATGGATTAAGTTTGAATTCCAAGGCATCATTGTACTTGGATGTATGTAACCATGGCATGGTTTGTAAATGCCCTGTGAAAAAAGCAGGAAAACATGCATCTTAATCTACACATGAGAGGGTCCTTACATACTTCATTTTTTATTCAGCCAGCATAGCATCATGAGATTGCTGGCATTATCTTCATTTATATACATTTGTTCATATAATGAACAAAGTATAAAATCAGATAGCTGGTATATGCATTTTACTGAAGGAAACTTGGTCAGTCAATAGAGCTATTGGGATTTGAATCTAAGGCTGTCAGTCTCCCAGAAATGCCTCTATATTCCCAGAATATCACAATGCCTGGTACACTTGTGGAAACTACATTACACCCTTACAGTGGAAACTTCTCTAAAAACATGCCTGCAATATTGCAACTACTTAGTTCAGGCTCTCAAAACTTTTGCTACGCTTGCTAGAAGAACCTCCTAAAGAGTCTTCAAATTGCTGGCTGGTTTGCCTACTGCACATACCACTGAAAATTAATTTAATCATGTCACTTCCCCAACTAAAAAGTCTCATCTCTGGATTCAAGATTAAGCCCAAACTCCTTGACATACCACCCAATTTTTCATCTGCCTGCATGGTCAACACACTCTTACCTCACCTCCCCCAACTCAGCCCTCCTACAGGAAGTCTATGCTCTCCTCTTACCAAGTCACTTACATTCTCTGCTCACATCATGTCTCTTGCCTCCTCCCCCCTGCACACATTCTTTCTTCACAGAATGCCCTTCCAGATGCTTTTTATTTTACTTGTTTCTACTTGTTCTTCCAGGCCAACTTGTAGATTGACCTGTTTGTTCTCAGGAGCTTCCCTTAACCTTCACAGTCTGATTTGGGTGTGCCTTTGTGGTCTTGTTTTATTCCTTCTATCACGGCATTTACGATAGGGGTGTCCAAGTTTTGGGGCTTCCCTAGGCCACATTAAAAGAAGAATTGTCTTGGGCCACACATAAAATACACTAACACTAATGATAGCTGACGAGCTTAAAAAAAAAAAAAGGATAGAAAGATAGAAAGATAGAAACAAAGAAATCCCGCCAAAACCTCATAATGTTTTAAGAAAGTTCATGGATTTGTGTCGGGCTGCATTCAAAGTCGTCTTTGGCTGCATGCGACCTGTGGGCCATGGGTTGGACAAGCTTGGTTTATGAGAACTGGATACTTGTACATTGCCTCATCCCGGGGCTTGCCAGCCTAGGACACTAACTAAAGGAGCTGTGGTGTTCTGGTGCAGACCCACTGTGGCTGAAGCTCCTGCACCCTTGAAATTGCTCCCACATGTGTGGGAGTCCTCATGAGAAGTCTAAAATTTTGTCCTGACTAACTCCCTGTGCCTACACGGCTACTTAGGACATGCCTGGAGACTATTTCCAGTCTCTGTCTCCAAACAACTGCCCCTCTGAGGCTCCTTTTCCTTCTACTGCTTACTGCTGCTGCTGAGCCTGCTACACCCATTTAACCCCCCATGACCTTCCTCAACGGTGACGGAATCCAGCCGGGGCCAGAGTAGGCCAATATACTGCGTCCATCAGATATCTGTGTGTAAGAACAGTTCTTGCAATTCTGTTTTGTTTTTCACTTATAGCTGCCACTCTGCCAAAGCTCTGGATATCTAGAGGATAAATGAGGTAAGGACACTGTTCCACTCTCACAGCCACCTTCTGCTTTGATGACTAAGACCATACATATGGGCATAGCTTGTCTTCACTATTTATCTCTCAGGAGTTCTTCTCCAGCAGGTTTCTTATTTCTACATGCAAATAGACTCCTGGTAACCCTGTCTCCTTGGTAATTGAGATTTTTCCACAAAGTTCCAAATCCCAGAACTAAACTCAGCTTAGCTTCAAACTGATTACCCCACTACTCTCTCACCCATAATGGCAGGCACTGGGTATGAAAAATCAAATAGGAGGACATGGCTATTCTGTCTCTAAATTGAAGATATTATTATAATTGAATCTTTAAACTAATGTACAACTATGGAGGCTGCTCTGAGCTCCCCCTCACCCCCTTTCTCTCTCTTTCTCACTCTCTGTCTCTCTCTCTCTGTCTCTGTCAAAAACAAAAACAAACAAACAAATACTTGAATCTTTCTTCACAGAAAAAAAAAAATGTATACCTTCCAGAGCTCCCTTTTTAGAAAGAGAGAAAACTCAAGAATGCTGGTTATTCTACCCCGGCTGGGTGGGCTTTCGTCAGTTTTCTTCCTTCTTCCAGCGCTGGGGCCCAGCCTGCTGGGGAATGCATAATAGATGAGGCTGAGGACGCTCAGAGCTGAACACAGTGCTCCACTATGGTGGTCAGACTGTGGTTTAACCTTTCTGGGAAAAAAGGTTGCATACATACGAGGGCTGTCTGGAAAGTATCCAGCCATGCACTATGAAAAATAGAAGTATTTACGGCTGAATTTTTTCTGGGAAGCCCTCCTACATTGTAGTTCCTAAGCACCTTCAAACAGGTAAAAATCCCCCTGTATCCAGAATTTTACTAAGAATGTTAATTTTTGGCGAAGCTCATTTGGTTTCCTAGAAAAGACAGATGAAATTGGGCCTATGTCCTCTGAAGAAACCTGCTTTTTTGTTGATTTGTTTTAAGATTTATTTTAGTGGTTTTGACAGAGACAGAGAGAAAGGGGGGAGGGCCCATAGTAGTCTCCACAGTTGTACCTCATTAATTTTCGACATAGTTTCATTCCACACAGGTGGGTGCAGGGCTGTGCAGGGCTGTGCAGGACAGGAACTAGGCCGGGGCCTCTCACATGGAAAGCACACTGTTGGGAGCCAGGCGTGAGCCTGAACAGAAAGGTTTCGGGGGGCCTCGATGGCAAAGCCTTGGTGCCCTGGGCCTAATGGGAGGGACCGGCCCGGGGCCTTGATGGCAAAGCCTCGGTCCTCCCTTTCATCTCCCTCGGGGGTAATTGGGTGATTAGATATAGAAAAGTGTGTATATATAGCTTCGCATGAAGGCCGGCAATGGCCCATGATCTACATGTCAAAGCCTTTTCTGGAAGGAGCTGTGACCTCCTACAAAAATCTGTTCACACCATGCTTTGCTATGTTAATACCTGGCCTTTGCCTGTTTATCATAATGGTAAACTTTTCCTATAGAAGACAAACAATAAAGCTATCAGGGCTGCTCCTCTTGAGGACAGCCGGCTGGCCATTAGGTTGGTCTTTAATTCCCACCGCTCGAACTCGGGGACTTTGCTCATCCAGGCTGGTTCCTGGCAGCACTCCCCAGTTCAGCATATGGGTCTTCACGGCCCAAGGCCAGGACCTCAATCCTCTGAACCCGGGGCTGCAAGGTGAGCGCTCAACCTGCTGAGCCATCCGACATCCTCGAAGAAACCTGCTTTTTAAGAAGGCAGTATATAACGATCACATTTCTTTCCCTTCAGAAGTGGCATTTTGATAGATTCAGGGCATTCTGCCCTGATGAGTGTCTACCTAAGGAAATCCCAACCCAGAAAATTCTAGTCGGAAACCACAAAATTTGTGTGGTCAGCCGATATGAGGAAGTCTAGTTGTCAGGAAGCCACTGGCTAAAAGTGAGGCTAGAGAGCTCTGGGGCAAGATTCAGGAAAGAGAAAGCTTATTTCCCTCTGAATTGGAAGGCCAGCACCTGGCTTGTAGAAAAATAAGCACATCTTTGGTGCTAGTTGTGCAGTGGTTGCCATAGCACCCATCCAGCCTAAGCTTCCGATGCTACAGAGGCTGCCCAGAGACCAGGTCCTCGGAGTTGACAGTGACAGTAAGATGCAGCTGCTAATTGCATTTTAAAGCAACAAGAAAACCCCTCTGACATGCTGCAGAGGGTGTCATGCTCTGAGGTAAGTTCTTGGAAAGAACAGAGCTGCCATGGATAAAGTCCTTGATTGCTCTTAAAAAATACACAATGCTGGGGTCACGTCTGGGACAACTAAATGCAATCTATGGAACATTGGGAGTATATACTTTCTTTGGTTGTCCCTACAGTAATCCTGCCCCCTCCACCCCGTTATCTTTACTTTTAGCACATTGGGGAACTTTTTTTTATATAGTATGATCTTAGAATCAACTTGTCCAATTCATGTTCTAAGATGTTCATTACCTTGCTCAAATTCACCTCTCTAGTAAATGATGGAGCCAGGTCTGTCTAATTCCAAACAAAACCTATGCTTTGTCTCATCCAGCCACAGTGCTTGCTAGACCAGTGGAAGCTCTATTGTGTCCTATATCAATTAAAAATTATTTGGGCTGCAAGTAACAACAATAACAACAACAACAAAAAGAGTATCTTAAACTATGAAGAAATTAAATCTGGACATGGGTAGTTTCAAAACTGAATCAAAAGCAACCTAGGGACAGAACCCTAGTTAAAGTCTCTGCAGTTTTCATGACCTTCCTCACATGATCACACATTGGTCATCGCAAATGCAGGCACAAGGCCTACATGAGCATATCTAAAACCCAGAAGAGTGGATAGCTGCCTAAATGGAGGAGTCGAAGAAAAAAAACATCATCATGGTCTTCTCCCTTTTATCACAGAGTAAACTCCTTCCTAGGTTCCCCCAGTTGACTTTGTCTTGTCTCACTGGACAGAATCAGGTTACATGGACAACTTTTGGGTACTTTTGCTATATGGTACTTCTTGATTCAGTGCTCATAATCTTTTTCTGGAATTATTCTAAGAGCCTCCTAACTGCAGGGTGGTTCTTGACCCTGTCCATGATCTGTCCTTAGCGAAAGGATTTGGCTGAATCTCTAGTTGTTTTATTTGAGCCCTTTCCATCTCAGGACCTAACTAACCACCTATGCATTTAATGCATAAGCATTTTGAGAACAGTTGTTTAGATATGTTTCTGTGCACATGTGAAAAATATGCCCAATAAAAATATAGCAGAAGAACCTAGAGCAGGGGTATTTAAACTTTTGGCTTCCCTGGGCCACATTGGAAAAAAAAAAATTGTCTTGTGCCACATATAAAATACACTAACATTAATGATAGCTGATGAGCTAAAAATAATAATAATAATTAATAATAATCATAAAAAAATCTCATAATGTTTTAAGACAGTTTACGAATTTGTGTTGGGCCGCATTCAAAGCCGTCCTGTGCCGCGTGTGGCCTGTGGGCCACAGATTGAGCAAGCCTGACCTAGAGTCTTTTTCTTTCCTCCATCACTATTCTCACCCTGCTTAGTCCCAGTGTCAGCCAATATAGACTCACTACTTGACCTAAATCCCAGATGAACTTAAAATGTTGTATCTATTCTGGAGGAAGACAGAAACACACTCAGATGCTAAAATCAAAAGTGAGACAAAATTCTTGCAGACTTACAAATTGACTGCATGAGAATTTAGAGGGTTTTTTTCTTCTTTTTAATCATTTCAGTCTGGCTGCTGGTTTTCAGATTTATAGACTTGGAAAATTAAGGCTTTCCTATGGGACATTTTATGCTTGTCATATGATAAAGTCATTGCCCATTTCACTTAAAGGCCCAGACTCAGACAACTTCATCATAAAAGCCAGGGAGAGACATTTGAATTTACAATAAGGTGACCAGATTTTAACATTGGTAAAGCGGGACACCATTGACCGAGGAGGGGGGAGGGGGTTCTTGATTAAAAATTTGGTCTATCTCCCGCTGTTCCCTAGTCTGTCGTGCATTCTTTCCAAAAATTAGGACTTTTTTTAAACGCCGTGGGATGCGGGACAAATTGTTAAAAATCGGAACTGTCCCGCCAAAAGCGGGATGTCTGGTCACCTTACTTATTTACCCACAAACAAGGGCTGGATTGATGCATCAATAAGATGCACAACAGCATCGAGTTAAGCATTTTGAATTCCAGGAGGAGTCATTAGCATTGTATCCTATGTAAATGAACCACCCTGGAGCTTTGCAGCAGCAGTCTTAACACTAGCTGCTACAAAACAACAACAACAACAACAAAGAACTGCAAGCAGTGCACCTGTTAACCTGAGAGATAGTTCCCAGAAGATGTTTGCTCACAGCAATGAGACAGATTTTTCTGCTGGTGACAGAACACATAAGTGAAGGTTGTATATAGAAATAGTGTCCTGCTCAGAGGCCTGGCTGATTGCACTCTGAGCTTACCGGTAGCTATCCTGCAGTCTTTGTAATATGATGCATTGCCCTTGTTTTTAAATGACAAAAGAGAGGGAACCCTGGTGTTCCTAATCCTTCTCCCCTCCAGAGAATGAAAACAAAGGACAGGATAAGGAAATTTTGGGGAAGGACAGAGGTAAGTGCCAGGAAGGGACTGAGCAGAACTATTAGGTTTCTGAAAAATAGATGCGCTACTATTTTTAAGGCTGAAAGCATGCTAATTTCAGGGAGCCTCAGTGGAGTGTGTTGAAACCGAGAAACACCCCAATTAGATAAGTCCAAGGGAATCAGAAGAGAGCAGTTACAGAATCTTTATTGTGCTTTTCATTCACTGAACAACAATGTGTTGTGCGTCTATTGTATCAGGCACGGTGCTATGCCCGGCACCGGGGCGAGATGAGGACAGAGGCAGACATGGCCCATGCCCACAGAAAGCTTACAAGCCAGCTGGCAAGGCAGACATTAAACCAGTAATCACACAAATAAGTACGCAATTTGAATTGTGATTGATGCTTTCTGTTCTCTGATGCTAGATTCAAGGATTCTCAAGTTGTAAAATCCTGCAGGTTTTCCCTATTGAGGGCATATGTTGGTCCAATGGGTCTGAGAGCATTTTAAAAGAAATACAGTTTAATTACTTCCAAGGACAAAAAAGATAATACAGGTTGAATAAGGAATGAGAAAGCCTTGAAGGGATCAGAGTTGTATTATAATTAGTCTATTAATTGTTTGAATGCAAATTCAGGCTCACAGATAGAAGAGCATTTTCCTTGTTTGTGCTCTTAATGTTATTAGCAAATTGTATTCTCTTAGATGCATAAAATCACTTTACAGAGTAATATTCATCACAAAAAGTAATCCCAGGGTCTCTCATAATTGCAAATAAGAATCCCTGGAGTGGGCCCAGTGCTTTGTTCACCTGATTACAACGAATTTTCTACATGCCTTATCTTCATACAATAGACTCTGTCACAGGCTCTATAATATTGACATGGTAAGTGTTAAGACAATGATGAAAGAATTAAAAAATGAAAGCAAGACTTCCTACATTGACTCATTCTATTCTTTCAAGTTCCTTTTTGATTCATTTAGGGGTTGAATAATAGTGGAATAAGAATATATACTATAATAAGCAGAGCTTGCAGGTCAATTAGGTGGGAATCCCAAGGGTGTGGTCAAAAGAGCATAATTTGGGGGATGTCGAATGGCTCAGTAGGTTCAGTACTCCCTTTGTAGCCCCAGGGTCTAAGGATTGAGTCCCAGCCCAAGCCCATACGGACCCATATGCTGAACTGGGGTGTGCTTCTCATGTGGAAGGCCCCTCAGCCAGGTTCCCTTCCTGCATAGCCCTACACCCACCTTTGTGGAATGAAACTCTGTCTAAGGCTAATGACTGCTCTGGGCCCTCCCCCTTCTCTCTGCCTCGCTCTGTTTCTTTTTGTCAAAATAATAAAACAGGGGAAGCCGGGATGGCTCAGTGGGTTAAGCGCTCACTTTGCAGCGCTGGGGACCAAGGATCGAATCCTGGCCCCGGCCCGTGCAGAACCATATGCTGAACTGGGAGCTCCCCTAGTTCAGTTCTCTCTCTGTCTCTGTATCTCTCTCTCTCTCTCTCTCTCTCTCTCTCTCTCTCTCTCTCTCTGTCAAAAATAAATAAATAAATAAAAATGTTTTTAAAAAAAATAAATAATAAAACAAATCTTTCTTTAAAAAAAAGAGAGAGCTTAATTTCTAAATCATATAGTAAGCATGTAATTGCCTCTATAAAGAATTTTATTGAAAATGGTAGGCAATCAGATCTAATGGTCAAGTTGAGATTGGCACAGACTTGATTTTCTGTGAATACCGTATGTTTAATTGTGGTCATGATATTGTGAAAATTACTACTACAGAAGTGAATAGTGTATTAACCACTAATGATCAAGTTAAACTAGGATTTATGTCAAAAATTGCTGATTGGAAGTCATATTATTCATACTTGAAAAGTAGGCTCATCAATAAATTAATACATAAAAGAATAGTCATATTATATCTACAAAGGGTCGGTATCAAGTAGCAGCTCAACCCAAAGCACTAAGTAGATATGAAGTGAAATGTATGTTAGTTGATGAAGAAAGCATACAAGTAGGAGTTTCTCATCAACAATTCCATGTAATCCATGACATTCTCCTTCTTTAAAAGTGTTGAGCCCTAAAAGCTGAAAGAAATAGTGGCACTTTTTCATAATATTCTGAAGTTTATAGTAATAAAATTCCTAGAGCAATGGTGATAGACACTAGTTGAAATAGTTTGTGATTTCCTACTGTTAGACAGTGATGAGCTCAATAAGAATGCCAGAAGCTGGAAGAATCAAAGTGCTAAATAGGAGATGTAGCAGGTAAACGCTGGTTGTTGGTCAGCCTCTGCCAAGTTCTGGCACAGAAACTAAGTCTGAGAAAACAAAAAAAAAAATCCTCTGTAGAAAAATACTTCTGACAGGATGAAGAGGACTTTTTTCATATCAAAGTCATTTTATACAACTGATACTCAACAACCTTGGAAAATACGCTTCTGTACAATGTCTCATCATCATTAGCATATTATTAATATATTGGTTAAAAGTCCTAGATTTAGTAGGATTTAATGACCAATCCTGAGATTATTAATTGGTCTAGCATCAATACTGCTGCTGTTAATGGCCAAGGGCTTGGGTTTCCTATGTGGTAAGTATACATACGGTGGGCCTTAATATATTTCCCAGGAAAGTGAAGACATAGAAATTAAAGCAACTGCTAACTATAAAACTGTAAGAGCTAATAAATTCAATTAAAAGTTTTAATGAGCTAATTGACAACAGGGCTAACAATCTTCCTTTAATTAGGTAAATTAATAGATGGTCAGCTGTCACATGTGCTGTAAGCCACATGGCAAGGCCTACTGGTTGACTCCTAAAACAGTACAGGGATAAGTAAAACAGATGTTTCCTGGGGTAGAAACTGTACAAATGAGGTTTTGGTTTAATAATAGGATTGCCATTTGTACAGTTATTGAGATTTAAGTGATTGGGGTAAATGTCTGGCATAGCATCCTAACATGTTTGTAGTCCCAGTAAATAAAATAAGTGAAATAGATATTAGAGATCCACTTTGTTCTCAGTGGCTGTGAATTAACCGTAGTTGTTTTGAAAGTAATTAGACTGACTAATCATTGCTGAAATGTAATGAATTATGCAGTTCTTTATAAAACGGCTTCATGAGAGGAACAGAACTGTTAGAAATATAAGGTTACAAAGGGTCATCTTAATATTGTAGGGTAATGAAGAAGGCAAACACACTTTGCTTCCTTTTGTTTCTCATGGGGCTGGAGATTTTGATACTTCGAGTGTTTTGAGCAAGAGTGATAGTGTAAAAATGAAACAAGAAATTTTAAATTGAAAATCACTAAGTGATGTTAGAATTACTGAAAAAACAGTAATGATTCATGGTGCTATATCTAATTGGAGCACGTCATTGAGGGGAAATTCAAACTCTCAATGTTCAACTAAAAAGGTTAATGTTATATAAGCTC
Source organism: Craseonycteris thonglongyai (assembly GCA_004027555.1). Classification (NCBI taxonomy): domain Eukaryota; kingdom Metazoa; phylum Chordata; class Mammalia; order Chiroptera; family Craseonycteridae; genus Craseonycteris; species Craseonycteris thonglongyai. The sequence goes on from PVKE010004784.1 coordinate 14,347, forward strand.
AATTAATTCATAGTATGAGGCAGATCAGCTTTGGAAATATTCTATAGGTGCCATTTCAAGCACTATTGTTGAATCACAATTTCAAAGCACTGTCCTTAACAAATACTAGGTTTGTGAATGTGACCATTTATTGATTTAAAACTCCTGGAATAGCATCTTTTTTTAAAGATTTATTTTATTGTTTTTGACAGAGACAGAGAAAGAGACAGAGAGAAGGGGGGAGGAAGGGCCCAGTGCAGTCTCCATAATTGTATGTCATCAGTTTTTTACATAGTTTGGTTCCACAAAGGTGGGCAGGGGCCATGCAAGGTTCCGGGAACTGGGCTGGGGGCCTCTTGCATGGGAAGCACACTCCAGTTCAGCATATGGGTTCGCAAAGGCCGGGACTAGGATTCGATCTTCGGTTCCCAGGGCTGCAAAGTGAGCACTTAACTCAATGAGCCATCCCAGCTTCCCCACATCTTTTTTTTTTAATCTAAAGATGGCATAGCTCCTGAGAAGAACACATCTTTTGATGAAATTAATATATGGATCAAAAGTTCTATGGATAGTGCATTTTATTATCAAGTTCCAGTAGAAAAAATTTTCCAGGTTTTGAGTCTGTTGTTGAAATTATGTATGAATCAAAATTAAGATTTCACAATCTGTATCACTTCAATTTCATTGCTGTCATATTGTCTTTGTGGCTAAGAACAAATGATTAATTTTATCCATTAAGTATAGAATTCAGCAAGGAATTTATAAAGATGAAAAAATAGAATTAAAGTAATTGCAAGTAACAGAGTTCATAGTGTTTGTACTTCATGAGTGTCTATTGTGCACTGTAAGATAACTTTGCTTATAATGAAATGCACTTATAAGGGCATGGGCATGGATGGATATGTAGGTATTTTTCAATAATAGAAGTCACATTTTGAAACTATAGTTGGAATGGGTACACCATTATGATATTAAGTAACTTTAACCAGTAAATCACTTTGACAAATTTGTATAATAATTTTTACTAATACTTTATCTGTTAGAAAAATCTTTGTCATTATGAGATTAAAACTAATTTTGGGGAATTTGATTTTCCAAGAGGCTGGGTATTTTAGTATTCCAAGTGTTTTGAGTACTTGACCTTTAACATAAGTTGATTTTTCAAATGTTTGATATAATGGAGCGCATACTTCTTGTTTTCAGGCAAATTCTTCTCTAATTATAAAAGTTATTAGCTTTACTGTTGTTAGTGGGAAAAAAATGACCTTATAGATAAGACAGTTTTATACTATGTTAGCATGTGGAATCTAGATAGCTTGAGTATAGTCATAGCATGCCAGAAAAACTAAAAATATGTTGTGGGTGATTAACACCTAAAAATACTGTTATAAGGTGGACTTTTGGCTCATGTAATATATGGTGTATATCTGGAAAATAATAGAAATAGTCTACAAAGCCACCTGCTGTGATAGACAAGACATGGTGGAAATGGGGGAAGTGTAATATAGAAATATATATAGATATTATTGTGATGGTTAACTTTATGTGTCAACTTGGCCAGACAAATTGACCAGATACTTAATCAAATACTACTGGATGTTGCTATGAAGATGTATCTCAGATGAGATTAACATTTAAATCAGTAGTTTGAATAAAGCAGATTATTCTTTATACTGTGGGTGAGCCTCGTCCAATCAGTTTAAGGGCCTTTAAAAAACAAATGACCTCCCTCAAGGAAGAGGGAGTTCGGAAGGAATTCTGCTGCTTTTTAATTCAAGCTGTAACTTCACTCCTTCCCTGAGTCTCCAACCTGTCAGCCTACCCTATAGAGATTTTGGACTTGCCAGCCTTCACAGTTCACATAAGCTCGTTCCTTAAAATCAATCAATCTCTTTCTCCCTTTCTGTCTCTCTGTTTGTCTGTCTGTCTCTCTCCCTGTTTCCATCTGTCTTCTCCACCCCCTCACCTACCCACCCTCTGTCTTCCCATGGCTATTTCAAATTTAATGCTTAGAGAAAATCCTCTAAGCCCATTCAAAATAAAGTAAAGGGCAATTCATTCAATGAATTCTAATAAATGAAAGACACTCGGAGAAAAGTTAAATACTCTAATGATTTTCCCCCACTTTTGGTAAGAATTGATCTTCAAAGCAAAAAAATAAACTCCGTGTTTTGCAAAGCTGAAGTGGTTTATCTTATTTCTTCAAGGTGAGGTGACCTATACTATATCATCAGTGCCAATTAGAAGTCATGTCACGTTTCAAAATGAAATGTGATTGCTTAAAGGTAAAAACCAAACACACCACAATGAAAAGTCATAATATTCAACATTTTCATCCCTCTAGTTTGCATTTTCCATCTTTCTTTCCGAAAATGAGACTCTTCTCTAAAACCAAGTGTTTAGATGTGGAACTGTCTGCCTCAGTTTCACCGTATATGGAAGAGGGTCAATGGGGAAAATCTCAAATATTTTCTTTGATCTCTCTTATATATCTCAGGACCCTGATCCTGTTTCTTCCCAGAACCATATTGTATTTTTATCAGAATCAGAATCCCAACATTAGGAAGGAGAATGGTAAATTTGCATGAATCCCCCTAATTTATTGCATTTTCCAGATTTTTTGACAGACAATATGGAACTTTACATATACTTTTTATTCCTCCCACTCCCCTGCCCCCAAATAACTTCTTAAAATTTAGTTTAGATGTAACCTCTAAGCTTCTCTCCCTCCTCCACGATAGGTGTTCCTCCTTCCTGCTCCCACAGAAAGCTATGCATGCTGACTACGCTATCCAAAAGCCAAGATTTGAACCTTAGTATTTTATTTATTAACATTTTTCTCTCCTTTGTTATTTTGATTTCAGTGTGCTCTGTGCTATTTAATTCCTTAGTGGGCCTGACGTTGAAACCAAAACTAGGTGTTCACCACCAGCATTAGGGCTTCTGCTATAACCAGAAAACATGAGTGGAGGTGGGCAGAGGGTTAAAACACTTTTCTAGTATACTCTAGTAGGACCACTTAGACAAAAACCAAACCAAACAAAAACAAACAAACAAGAAACCCCAAAACAAAACAAAATAACACTTTGTCTTTCTGGGAATGGTGAGAAAGAACTAATATAACCTAAGCGAAGAAGAATAGAACATTGCACAGAAATTAACAGACATTTTCAGCTTGGAACACTCCTAAGTGTTTACTAGAAGAAACTAAAATCCATGAATCTTCTATGCTTTTAAAAATGTAACACTGGCACATTCAAACATCAGTACAACTTTTCTAGAAGAACAGAATTTATAACATATGAACATTTATAAGCCTGAGACATGAAAGAATATAAACCCTGCATTTTGAGATTATGCATATTCTGAATTGAAATAGGTTCTCTCCAGGTGAATAAACACGAGGAGGCAGCTACAGAGTGTTCTACATTTAAGTAATTATTCCCCCTTAAGAAAAATATTTTATAAGTAATGGAGCAGTGAGGAGAAATCAAGCAAGTTAAAATGACTTCGAGACTAACCAATGGCCTGGGGATCCCAGAGGGGGAAGCCACATGTTAAGAAACTCTCCAGATTGGCAACCCTCGGGAAACAATTTCAGAAATAGGGACTTTCTGACCTCTTTCACTGTTCTAACAAGGGCTTCTGCATACCATGTGCTGCCATTACTAACCCAGCCCCTAATCTATACAAAACGTAGCAAATTCCGAAGAGAAACTAGATTTTACCAGCAAATGTCAAGGAAGAGTTGGCAGGGAGGTTGAGCAATGATCACAAATGTCTATATGGAGAAAAATATTGATAAATATAATAGCACAATTCTCTTGTCATGGCTCATCTAGAACCCAAAACAATTTTTCCTTTTGTAGTTTCCTGTTAGTGGGCTGCATGGCCCCTTGGATAGTAATATTAATCACCTCTTCAGATTATATAGTGAAAGAAAATAGCTAATTTGTTTCAGAATTCTTAGGAAATTTTTCTGGGTTTCATAGCTCTTAGGTAGCACCTACTGCATTTTTTGCTTTCTGCTACTAAATTAAGCATGTTAAGCATTAACTAAGAAAAAAGAAAAGTTCTCTTCTTCATTCTCAACACAATGTTAAGACAAATAACTTTGCAAGATCAGTAGATTCAGGGATCCTTACAAATCCAAAAAATGTTGATGTCTTCACTTACATAAGTGGTCAGTGTTTACATTAAGAAAGAAGAAAAATTATTGAGAACCAACCTGATAAATATGTTCATAAGCAGGGCAGTAAATAGACAAGCAAGTGAAATCTCTGATCTTCTTATCAAACAGAGGCAAAAATAACTATACTTAGATTTTTTCCTACAATGGTAAGACCTCTGAGAAGTAATGTTTTCAAAGTTCTTCCCCCCCCACAACTGTTGACTATGAAAGACTCTGAAAATTGCAGTCATTGGAGGGGCAGGGGGGGAACAGTCATCGAAAAATAAGCTAAATGGCACAATATCAAATCCATCATCTGAAGCCATTTGGATTTCAATTTTCACTAAAGGTTATTTCATTCAACTGCACCAGCACCCCCACCATAACAGTCCTTGTACTATCACCTCCAGTCCTTTCTTTGCTCTTTGATGAAATGAAATTAGTTATTTTCAGAATATTGTGCATGACTAAGAAGAAAAGGATTGGATAAAATATTATAATTTACAAATCTCACTTGCTAAAATATGTGCATATAAATCAACATTTCTGGTGAAGTCTCCCCAAATCCTTTTAGTCTCTCACTGAATTCACTCAGTGTTCCACATATGATTACTTTCAGAGGAATAATGCATTGTGAAAGTATTTCACTTGATAAAGATGGCTACAAAATAATTCAACAAGACAATCCCAGCTTGAAGCCTCATTTCAGCCTTCAAGATAGAAGTGGGAATCAGTCATACCATTTTGTCCTCAAGTTGCCAAGGTGAAGGCCTAAAGGAAAAAAAACAAAACCTCTAGCCTCTACTCATATAAGTAGTAACATTCTACTCAAGAAAAGGATTCTTTGCACACACACATTCATATGCGTCCTAACAAAGACAGTCTGGTAAAATCAACAGAACCTGGACAGGGCTTTGGAATAGAGCTGAACTAAATTTGAATTCAAGCTCTTTAACCAACGGTCAAACCACTCTTGACCTTGGTCAAATGATTTAGTCTTGTTGCGTTTTAAATCTTTCATCTGGAAAATAGAGGTCATACTACCAATCTCCCAGATTTTGTGAGGATTAACAAGGCATGATGTGTACACAAACCTGGCATGTAGTAGGCTCACATTCAGTGGTGGTCATCACACGTTTCATTCTCCTCATTTCCCAGCTATAACTGCTGGCAAAGAAAAATAAAAGAACCATAACTTAAGTAACAGTTCTTAAATTATATCAGGTCTTTCAAGCTGTTTGGCCTCTGCTTAGGAAAAAACAAAAAACAAAAGCTCACATATGTTTCTAAAAACCTAGCATTAATGGCTTCTTATGGAAAGGGTGGGGTAGTGAAGTCTAGATCTAAATTGTCTTGCTGTCGGCCCATCAGACACAAAGTGTCCAAAAGGATATACATATAAAACAGTGCATTTCCTTAGCTCTGACTTCTCACTGGGGTAAGACCTTAGTTCTTAACTCTTAACACAACCACATAGCTATCACCTTAGAGGCTCCTCTCTTACTCCAGCTTTATCATCCCTGAGGTTCCTTGGACAATAAAGAGGTTTTTCTTTGATTTTATGCCTTTAGAATATTCTCTTCTTCTGTTCAGCTAATCATTCCTTCATGCCACCAAATGTCACCTAGACGGTTCTTGGGTAGAACACTGTTGGAGGTAAAAGAGAGGAGGAATAAAGAGGAAAAACTCATTCATAGATGTTCTCATTTAAGATGCCATAGTCTTCCCGTGATGAGCACTTTCACACTGCCCAGAAATCCTGCGGGCATCTCCAATGTGTTCTTAAATGTTTTTCCACCAAGGAGGAAAAAAAGGAGAAAACAGGCCCACCCTGCTCTGCCCCTTCCATGGAAACTTCTTAGTTCTCACAAAGCCTAGTATCCTTCCTCAACCCCCTTTGTGGGTGAAAAGGTACTGAGGTTTCTCCATTCATACTTACCCTATACTCTTTAGTCTCCAGACTTATTGTAGCTAGTCTCCCAGGGCCAACAGCTTACACACAACTGACAATAGATTTCCATTTCCAGCTCTCCCTCTCTCATACCCATACACACTATTGGTCACTCTGCTTCCAGTATATCATTTGCAGTCTCCGTCTGGACATTGGTGGCTCCAGATTAAATTCTTTACAAGGGATGAAATTTCTTATGTTTATAGGTTGTAGAAATCTTTCCCACATACCAGAGAGGAGACATTATTGAGGATCTAAGCCCTCACTTAAAGTGTTACCCTCCTACCATACATCTCTCCCTTCCCCTAGAGGGAGTAGATGAGACTCTTAACTTTGGAATTGGACCTATAAACCTCCTCCTGGGAGATAAGGTGAGCCTCCTGAAAAATAGCTGATCCTCTCCCCACCAGCTCCCAGGTGAAGGAGAACATTCAGAGCCTTGGTTTGGCCCAACCTTCAAACAAACTTTATAAACCTGAAGGTATCCTAGCTGGCCTTTAACTAGACTGAATTTGGGGTTCAAATACTGTTTATTATCCATTGATGAAGTATCCTGGATAGCTGATGCCTCCATAAGTGACAATGGACTAGTCCTAGATTTTTTAATCCCAAACAATTGAAACAATTTTGGTTGTAAACAACTCTCAATTTTTTTTCCTTGGTCAGAATGGACCCAAGGGAGGAATCTTTACATTAAGATTTTTTTTTTCCCCTGAACCTGCTTAGTGTGTGCCTGGAGAGGGGGTGGAGGTGGGGGTGGGTGAGTATATGAACAATTTACTGCCACCAATATATCTCCAAGGATTCAGATATCTAGTCCTCAAATACACACACAAAAAAAAGCCAGTATGGATTAGAATGCTATGGCCTTGCTGGCTGAATGATTTCTGGAAAAATACATTCCTTGAATACAGCAGACCAAGTGCTATGGAACAAGGATCAGCCACCCAGAGAGCGTAGAAACCAATACCACGGCACTGGCTTTTGAGAGAAGAAAGGAGCTTGATTCGTGAGTTGATTGGCAAGAAGACAGGAGACAAGGCTCAAATCTGTCTCTTCGATCCGGGATTCTGGTGGGGGATTAAGCGGTAGCAGCAGTGGAGGCTTCACAAGTGTTATTCATAAGCAGTATATTCAAGGTTTAAACATTCATTCCAGTCTTGTCAGAAACAAGGTAGGATCAGATTCTGCAGTCACACTAGCAACCTCATTTTGCCGCCACTTTCTCCACCAGCAGAGGCAGAAGAACTGCCCTAAATACTCACAGTACTTCCTTCCTTTCCAAATGGCTCAAGTCCTTGTGCACCACTCTGGGTCCTAGTAGGCACTACTTTCCAATGCACCCACAGCCCATCTCTGGTGCACACAGTGACTTCACAGGTCACCCCACTGCTGGAGCAGGCCCTCCTGGTCCTACACAAGCCATGTACCCTTTCTGTCACAGGGTTCCTTTTTCCCCTTCCTTCACTGCCCGATTTTGTCCACCCCATTTCACAGGGGCATTGGGGAGGAGTCTTGGCTGACAAATTTTCAGCAAAATGTGGGCATCTCTTCAAGGCTTACCTTGTCTTCCTCAGTCAGGAGTCTCTGAAAAAACCCACTTCTCCAACGTGAAACTGAAAACAGTGGCCCCTTTCCCAACAGTCTAAGGCATTCAGAATCTGCAGCATGGAAGAGTCATTCAGTTTTGCCCATTTAATACTGTTATGGTTTCTTATAGAATCCGTTTCCTTCCATTACCCTAGCATTTTGTATATGTCCAATGCTAGGAAGAGAAAGAGAAAGAAGGAAAAACATATGTCCTTCTACTCACAAACACACAAAATCTTGTTTATAATTTTAAGATACACACCAACTGCCTGTACTAGTTTGCTAGGGCAGCCATAACAAACTACCACAGACAGAATTGATTCAGGTCACACATTGCTTCTGATATGGCCATTTCTGTCAAATAAAAACATGACGGTGTGTCTTCATCCACCTCATTCACTGGATCTGGCACCATGTGACTCCTGGGTCTTCCCCAAAGTCAAAATGACCACGAAGGGGAAACATTTTGAATCAATTCAGGACATCGAGGCAGCCACAACAGTGCAACCAAAGCCATTCATGAAGGAGAACTTCCAGAACTGCTTCAGAAAGTGGCAAGAATGATGGGATAAGTGTGCTGGAAGCAAGGGAGAATATTTTGAGGGGAGTTAATGTCAACGTGTCTTTTACTGTAATACATTTTTAATTTAAACATTCACTGTATTTTTGGGATCATACCAAAAGAGACTTATTATAAGAAATTGCCTCACATGATTGCAGGGCTGAGAAGTCCCATGAGCTGCCAGAGCTCTAGTTTTAAGTCCTGAGAGCTAGAGAGCAGATGGTGTCAATTCTAGTGGTGGAAAGAAAAGGATAAACTCATTGATTCCAATCCCCAGCTCAGGCACTGAATGATCTGTAAACTTGTATACGTGCCTTGGTAGACTTTCACCTGTGACTGCATGGCTGAAGCTGCTAGAAATCAAAAGCAGAATCTCATTCTGTGTTTAACTGAGTTACAATGCAAGTTGAACTCTCAGCCTCTCAGAGCACCTACTGTTAAAGTGAAGGTATTGATTGGGAAAGAATGGGATTCTGTAAGCTAGCACAAGGACATGTGGGAAGATCCTGTTGAAGATGGGGACCTTGACCTCTTAAGTTTTGATGAATCTTCTTTGCCAGTGGAAGAGGCCTCCCCACGCTCCATGGAAGTAGCATTGCGTCAAGTATGTGGGATTTTTGCCAATGATACATAACCTAAATTTCGTCATGACAAAATATCTGACAGACCCAGAGGGGCGTTTCACAAAATAACTGGCCAGTACTCTTCAAAAAGGGTCAAGGCTGTGAAAGACAAGACTTAGGAGCTTTCACAGACTGGTGGAATCCAAGAAGACATGTCAACTAATTGAAATGTGAAATCCTAAATTAGAATCTGGCCCAGAGAAGGTTATTCATGGGATCACTGATTTAATTTGAATGAAGACTATAGATTAGTTCATTGTGCTGTATGAATACTAACTTTCTGATTCCGATCATTGTGGTGTGGTTACGTTAGATGCTAACATTTGGGTAAGATGGGGAGAGCGTGTTCAGGAGTTCTTTGTGTTATATTTACAACTGTTTTATGTCTTAAATTATTTCAAAATAAGTTCAGAAACGAAAAAATAAGTTCAAGACATTATTTACACTCAATTATACAAAAATTGTACTGAAATAACAACTGAAGCTGGAGGATACAGTGAGGGAGAACACATGAAAAGTATTCAGAATATGGATTGTGTCCTCTGAAACTGTACTGTGTTCACAGCAAGCTGTGGGCTCACTGTGAAAAGCAAAATGGAAAAGAAAAACAAAGAACCTCAATGTAAAAAAAAAACAAAAAACCCGCAAAATAGCCTGAAGAACAATAGCAAATGATGACCTATATAATGCATAAACGTCAAAGAAATTCAGAGTAAAGAACAGATTGAGGAAAGATTAAAAATATTTTTTAAAATGTGACAGGAAACATGAAGAATTTTGACACATGTAAGTGATTTCCTTCTAATAATTTCTTATAACAAATCATAAATATGCATTTCTCTAGAGATAAACATAGATGTTTTATTTCTTCTAGGTATGCTTGTGTCTATAAATTATAAATACAAATTTCTGTCTATCTCAATAAGTAGTAAAGGGTAGACACAGAAATTGTGCATAAGTCAGAAAATACTGCAAAAAAATTGAAATTGTACTCGAAAAAAAGAAACTGATGAGCCGTCATTACAAAAAACATAATGAAAAGCTATAATCATATACCATATAATAATAATGTTATTAGAATACGTTATAGGATAACAGCAAAATTTTGAGCATTTATTATAAGCCACCCACTATTTAAAGATTTATTTTTATTGTTTTTTGACAGAGAGACAGCGAGAAGGTGAAGGGCCCAGAGCAGTCCCCATAGTTGATAGCATTAGTTTTCCATATAGTTTTAGTCCACAGGTGGGCGCGGGGCTGCGCAGGGCAGGAACTGGGCCTGGAGCCTCCCACACAGGCCCCGGCAAGAACTGAACTGGGGGCACACCCCAGTTCAGTGTGTGGGTCCGCATGGGCTGGGGCCGGGATTCCACTCTTGGGCTCCAGGGCTGCAAAGCGAGCACTTAACCCACTGAGCCAACCCAGGTTCCCCTCATAACGTTCTAAGAATTTGTGTTGGGCCACATTCAAACCATCCTGGGCTGCAGGTTTAACGTGACTGACTTGTTCCGTAAGTGATGAGGATCCACTAAAGGCTTTTAAGTGGGAAAGATAGCTTGATCAGAGTTAGATTAAGAAGCCATCTCTGTCCTCTGTGGGTCTCACCACTGCTGCAGGCAATTCTCTGTCACCTGTCACGGCTCAGCCTTGGAATAATATCCCATCCTACCTCTAAGAAAGGAGTTGAATGAGAAAACTCTGAAACTCCACTGGGCTCACTCTACCCAGACTTTGCAGACTTGAGGCCTCAACGTAAAAAGCAGCCCTGTTAATATCTTCCTGGAGATCTCATTTGCTGTGTGATTTCCTTGTAACGGAGTGAGCTCCTGATCCCAAGAAGTGAAAGAAACCCTGATTGGGGGTCTAATCTGAGCACTGAAAGTTTGTAAAATTTAAGATTTATTGCCTCCTTTTCCTTATTAGGCAATCCCCAAATAGTAAATAGAAAGCCACTTTTTCTTCTAAGTCCTACCAATAGAATACTGCAGGTATGGGTGACAGACATACATGGGCACCTGGCAGTGGGGGGTGGGGGTGGGGGATCTGATAAACCAATACTTGGCACCGACCACTTACGTTATTACTGGATTGCTTTGGGGCAGGGTAAACATCCAAATGTAAATGGTTGGATTTGTTTAAGAAATCAGATTCCATCAAATTAGGCAGCGAAGTTCTATCCCTTTGGAAAGTCAACAACTTTATATCAAGTATACTTGAAAAACAAGCCCAAGTCTAAGGATCAATAAAACATCATGGGTTCAGAACTCCCAAGCAGACGAAAATGTCTCAGGTTCACTAAGAGGATGAAAATGGGTAACTCCCTTTCACCATTACCTTCTTACCCCCAAAGGCATCCCAGTGCTTGCCCAAAGAGAGGCAGACCCTCAGCACGGGGGGCAGTTCAGAGGTGGGGACTGAGGGTAATAACCACGGTCCCACTGCATTTCGCCCCACCCCTCCCCCATACAACAAAGCAGGCAGCGTGATATGACCATCACAGCATCTTGTCTGCCTTTCCCAGTATCAACGCCAAAGGCAAAGAAACTCATTATATTTGATTTCTTTTCAAGTCCCCTTAACAAATACTATCTTTGGAGCATAATGAAAACACTCAGCAACATAAATTGTTGCTTAAACCTGTCCCCTGGAGAACTTTTCTTTTCTGCTGTGAAGAGATGAAAAGTATGTCCAAGTGATCGGGGTTCCTTACTTAACAGTCATAAACTCAATTGAAAAAAATCCACCAAGTGTTTAAAAATCTGCTTTAATTATATTTTCATGAATTCCAAGAACAACCTTGCACTTAAATGTTACAAAAAAGCAGAGAGGGACATCTGAACATGCAATACAAAAATGGATTCACAGTGAAAATAATGTATGTTGGTACTAAAATATAGTTACTTGGCTCCTGGAAGGAAAAAAGATTTCTTCTTATTATCTGTTCACTTGGATTTTATTATGAGAAAGTATATATATGTTTGTTTGTTTTTCGTGAAAGCTTTAGGGGAAGTTTCCAGTTTCTACTATTCTTATTGTTAGCATCTGATGGAAGTCCCTCATTCTGAAAGCCATTATTTGCTGTCTATAATTTAATCAGAAAACTCAAAAGTACAGCAAGTAGCTTGGCAACTGTGTTCTTGTTACATACAAAGCCCTTAGCAAAAATATGTAACAAAATATATGTAAAAGAAACAATTTTGTCCTTATATACAGAAGTTTGCTTTATTCCTCGTATGCTCACAGCCTACTCTAAAATGAGAGGGTCTGAGGGAAGCAACTACCAATGTCCTTTGAACTCTCATTCTGGGTGGGGTAGAGAAATCTTAAAAGGTAAGGTAACTATTTAAATCTTTTTTTCACTGAGTTATAAAAATGCATCTGAACTTCTTAACAAAGAAGAAAAAATAGGAACGATGATAATGGTTTTAAAATAAAGAATTCATCCCTTTATCATTTGCAAAGCTTCTTAACTCAAGAGTCAGAGAGTGAAAATGGCTACATTTGTGACTGTGATCTGAGGACACAGAGTCAAGAGCATCTGGGCGAAACATACACACATTGTAAACCCAGCTGCTGCGAAGTTTCACATCGAGGGCATGCACACGTTTCACACTGGTGGAGTTTACACCTCAGGGAAGAAAGATCACAGGTACATGGGAAATGGCAGCCAAAACTATATACAAATGCATAAACAGGAAGAAAACATGGAATCAAAGGGAGACCAAAACACAAGTTTAAAAATACATTTTAAAATCATTTTAAAGCCAAGGACCCTACGTAGTGAACACGGACAACTCTACAGAAAGCCTTGTAAACACTGAAAATGCAGCTGCATGTAACTCACAGTCTCAAAAGAAAATAAATTTCTGGTTTATCATCACTGCTCGGCTCCGTCTGCAAAACAGAAGTATGCGAACAAAAAGGGTCGGCGTGGCCGGCGCGCAGGGCTGTGCACGCGCCCTCAGGGATGCCCCGGCCCTCCACGCCGCCACCCTCCTTGGCGCTTCTCAGGAAGCCCGCTATGTAGGAGCCGGTGGAGTGCCGGGTCCCCGCGGGCGTGGGCCCGCAGGCTTTGTTCCGAAGAATCACTCCTCCCACGTTGCTGGGGTTCACCCCTTTTTGCTTGTTGGCCTCCTGCTTTTCCTTGGCACGACTGGCAATATTGCGCACTCGGCTCTGACTTCTGGATGACAACTTCCTGACCAGGGCCCCGGGGAACGGACTGGCATCCTGCTTGGAAGACAGCACTGGGCAGCCGTCCTCCTGCTCAAAGGACACCAGCCTGCGCAGCTGCTCGGTCAGGGCATCTAGAGGCTCCAACGACGCTGTCTTCATTGTCACACCCTTCCGGTCTCTGATGCCAGTCGTAACGAAACTCTTACTAATACACTGGTACTTGCTTTCGAAATTGCAGGCGATGTCCTCTGAGGTGAGGTCTCCGAGACTTTTAGATTTGCAAGGACTGGGCAGCTTCAGAGCAGGCAGAGGAGGGTGTGGGCACTGCTTGGGGGCAGGGGCATGCAACTCAGGGGCACCGATCGGGGGCACACAGGACTGGTTCATTTTTGCATCTGAATTTGAGAAGCGCTGATGCATCAAACCAGCAGCACCGTGATAGGCTAGACAAGGAATACTCTGACTTTTGACACCTTCAACAGGGTTGACGATGTCTGGTACAGAAGGGTGGAGCGTCTCTTTACAGCAGCCATTTCTGCAGCCTTTCTGAAAATGTTCCATCACATCCTGGTGGTACTTCAGTTTTAAAGGAGAAGCAAGGTGGCTTGTGTCTTCTCTCCTATAGTCACAGGTTGTTACAGACAGATTTTCTGAGTCTCCATCCACTTCCACAAGACTGCTCTCCCCGGAATTCAAACAGACTGTGGGGTCAGCTAGTACATCTCTCAGTGTCATGTCAATGGAAGAGGCAGGGCTGCGGTTCTTCACTATTTCCCAGGCTTTCCCACCGGGGGGACTTTTTGGTAACCAGCAATGAGAAGTATTAGAGGAAAGAGGCAGGTTCCTTCCCATGGCCCCTGTCTTGGCCTCCCCAGAAAGGCCATCACCTGGTTTGGTTTTAGAGACAGCAGGAGTGCACATAGTCTCAAAAACAACTGTGCACGCTGAGTGTTTGGAAGTCTCAGGACTCGAGAATGCAATCGGCTCAGGAGACGGGTGCAGTAAGGATGACTTGGGTTTTCCCTTAGAAAAGCCATGCTTGGAGGGCATTTTTAGGTCCATGGTGGGTAAGGGAGGATGGCCTGACATCACACTGGTGCTATGAACATGAGAAACAACTGTGAGGTTAGCCTGATCGCTGGTCTCACCAAACTGGCCAATCAGAGCTGAGATGGAACTGCCTGGCTCATCCCCATCCATTAAAGTGACATTGTCAATAAGACGGGAAATTTCACTCTCCTGCAGAATCGCTGTAGAATGTAAGTCAGGTAGGTCAGAACAGACCGCAGAGACGTCCGACAAAGAAAAAGACGCTGCAGGTCTGCCCTGACCCCAGTTACCTTCCAAGCTCTTAACCTCCAGATTGCTTTGAGAAAAGATGCTTCCTGACAATGTACTTTTTCCTTTTACAGAGCCCTGAGCATCCTGGTTTTCCTTGGCTTTCACACCATACAGATCTTGCATTAGGTTCACTGCAGGATTACGAGCCAAATGCTGCTTTGGGGAGAAGGCTTTGTTGGGGCCGTGGTGTTGCTGGCAATCACCTGACACATTTGATTTGGTTCTCCCACCCTTGGGACCTGGTACTCCCAACCGTTCTGTGATTGCCATGGTTGCAGTAGAAGCAACAGAGGGCCCTGGACTGATGTCTTTGCTGAGGAGAGTGCTGGAGGAAGAGGATAACTTTTTGTTGAAATTTGGAAATTGTTGGTCTTTTATACTTGCCTTCCCATTTCTGCCGCCATCCTTCACGTCTGCTGAATGAAACAAACAACATTTTAGGTGACACGTAGCACTTGATTTAGGAGCTGCAAACACTCATGTTTGTCTTCAGACAGACAAATGGAGAATGTAAATCTGTTACATTGTGACAAAATATAATTATGGATTGCAGAGATTTGCAATAAAGCATCTGTGTGATGAAGAAATGGTAAAATATGTTTATAGGAATTTCACTGAAGCTTCCCTTTGAAAATCTATTACATCAGTTAAGGATGTAATAGTCATTATCAAAAAAAATATGTCAATGAGTTACCATACTTTTACAGTGAGGATTACCTTACGTTGTTTCCTATTCAGATTTGTACTACACAGAAGCATGGCAATAGAAACAGAATAAGACAGCTCTGTTAAACAAAATATCATGGTACCTGTAAGCAAGATACTATAAGCTTTCAGAGTTAAACATGTATTAGTAAAAAGCACAAGTCATATTGTTAAAAAAAACTTTTGGCAAAAGATATAATTTAATTAATTTCAAAAACAAATTGGAAGGTGCAATAAATGTATTAAAATATTATCTGTTAACTTTAAAATGTAAAAATCAAGAATTGGTCACAATGGAATTTTATGCCATTGCTAATATCTATTTTCTAATAATCGTATTTTTGTTTTTAATACACACATTTCATATTGCATTCTCCCCTAAAAAGAGGCAGTAAAATATCAAGCACAGTAAGAAAAACTATAAAAACACACAATTCACAGTAATTTGAGGGTACTCCATCATGTTTAGTATAGTGCGAAGACACTATTAGGTGTTTAAGTATTCTTAATCAGATTATTATAATGGTGTTTAAATGCTTTTAGTCATGGTATACAAGAAAGAAGAATTTGTTTAACTTATTATCTAACTAAAAATAAAATTCATATTAAAAGTTTGATAAGCCAAAAATTATACAGAAGAAAATGAAATATCCTGTGATGTTACCACTCAGAGAAAGCCACTGTAAACTTTTGTATAAGAACAGAACTATATCTAGAAGTCTGTATTCACTATTTTCTCTTAATATTGTTTTCTGCATTATAACTTGAATCATTCCATGCCTATGTAATGCTCCATATTTACAAGTTTCATCTAGTATATCTATTGATCATCTATCTATGTATCTATCATCTATATAAATGAATAACTTATATAACTGTTTTTAAAGGGAAGAAAGAAATATCACCTGATATTGCTTTCTAACTCACCTGTGGTATTAACAACTTAATTTTGGCATTAATAGTATTATTGCCAATTTTTATTGAATACAGCTTTATTTTTCCCCAAAATGGAGTTTTGAAATTAATGTTAAAGCACACAGTTCATCTCTTCTGATATTGCTCTCAACAAAACTTCAAACTTCTAAACTCCCTTTTTCTCCTTCTAATAAATCATTCAAAAAATGGATGGTCTCCCTAGAATAACTTACAATAAAAATCAATACAAATAAAATGGTGTGTGTGGGAAAATAGATCATTGAAATTAGACTGTATGAAAAAATGAGAATTTTGACAAAAGAAATAGTATTACATTCTACTTGTCTGAGATGATTCCGATTTAATGAAAACATATTTGTTGCAGAGACATAAAATGAACACAGTTTGGGTGCTGAACTGATCTAGAATTAAGGCAGGAAAAGAAGTCACTAACAGAAGTCAAGAGTTCTTTGGTACACTCTTTGCAAGGCAGCCATCCTTCTTTATCAAGTTCTTGATACGAGTGAAGCATCGTGCTCAAATTAGGGGAAAAGATGGATAATGACTAGTCGACTTCGTCATGATGATAATCAGAGACCAACATTCAGTTTACAGGGGTTTATTAATAGAGAAATGCATAAAGTACTTACCCAGAGAGTTTTCTTTTCCTTCAGTGTCATTTGCTGTTTCAGATATAGGCAACGACAAAGCCCCCCAAAAACTCCTGTCAACTGGCATAGAGACAGGGCGAGCTTGTAGACTCCGTGTGGCTCTCCTCAGGACACCCTCCTGGTCTCGGGTGGGCTCCGACACAGAATCCTTGATCTCTACCATTTCCTGGAAGCCCATTTTGCTCTTTTTCCTGCCTTTGGCCGGAGCGCTAGCTGTGCGCCGCAGAATTCTATCTCCAATTGATCGCTTCCGAACATAATGGGAATTGTTTTCTGAAGAACTGTGCCTGGGATTCTTATTGAACAGTCCCTTCAGACCGTGGAGCTGTCTGTTCTGAAGATACAGAAGGATCAACCACAAGTCAAGCAAATGCCACTGTCAACCACTTGTTTTTTAAAAGACAGCTCCATGAAAAATGGATACAAAGTGAAATTTTACAGCCATTGGGAGTATATTCAAACCAAGAAAACAGCAGCTTCACAGCATGTTTGCACAATGTCATGCACGTCTTCTCAACCTTACTTGGTGAGGAAGGCAGCCTTCCACTTTCACAACCAAGCTTTCCCAGTTTCCTACCCAGAGATGACAGGGTGGTAGGAACAGTTTCCAAAGTTATCAGACCGTTACAAACTCCATGGCCTTAAAGCAATAGACGCATGTTTCAAAGGGGTAAGCAGGAAAATGGAGTGACACGAGAGAGCATGCTGTCATAACCCCTTAAAAAGAAATATGCCAGCGAGAACAAAGCACCATGCTGCGCAACTACCTTTGTAGCTCCTAGAAAGTGCAATATAGTATAACTGGGGTTGAGTATTAAAGGGCTCCACTGCAAGGGAAAAAACAAACAAAACACAATTTGGACTCATTCAAGAAGGGGGCACAAGTCAAAAGAAAAAAAAAAAAAGAATGCATATGCTTCTATAAACCTTTCCTTCCAGTTTTCAGTGGTTCTCAGCCACAGGTGCATTCAGTGCTCAACACACCACCACCACAGTGTGGTTTATGCATCCCAACCCAAACAGACCTCGAAAGTGATAAATAATGTGACTTAATTTATAAGTGGACACATTTAGGAGAGTGACGTCCTATATGAACTACTTTCTTTTTAATATTTTAATTTATTTCTGGCACAAGTTTTAAACAACTTCTGAATTTTATTGTTTCCCTCAAGCATGGTAAATGTGAGAAACTAATTAGTTAACCTGGGATGCCTAGGAATTGAAAACTCATTTACATTTGTGTGTATTTAGGCCATAGAAAAGATCTCAACAAGCAGCACAAGCAGAAACCCAGGACTAAACATAGAAAGTCATGGAATAATACTTTATCACTCTTAGAAATTAGAATCCTTGGGACCCCCCCATCCTGACTGATTTGAGGATAAACATGTACCCCTAATTTAGGCTAAATAGGTCCATTCCCTCGCAACTGGCTTGAAGAAATAATAATGTTAATCTTAACCAAAAATTTTAAGCATTTACTACATGCCAGGCAGATCTTAAAGGATAACATATATTGATTAATGGATTGATTTTTTGAGATTGGTATTATTTTAATTCATATTTATTTACAGATGAGGAAACTGAGGTAGGAGAAGCTCCAAGCTACACAGAATTTCTGGAAAAGAGCACTGAACATTCCTGGGCTTTATCCAATGCTATTATAGTCCCTCCAAATTACATCTGGTCCTGAAAATTCATTCCTGTAGCCAAGTCCCCAATTACTTGGCATGACCAGAGGACAGCCTATTGATTTGTAAACCCCAAGGGACTTCTAGAGTGAAGAGAGCAGCATCGGGTAGAATTTCATTTTTGTGGTCGCTTTCTTTTAAGTCCTGTGGGTGGCTTGAAATTCATTCACAAGTTTTAGGTTTTCAGTTGAATACAATGGCATCAAATGAATGCATCTTGCCTAGAACTGGCTGAGATCACAGCTTGGTTAGTATGAGTAATTCATCAAACTTCTGAGACACTACATTTCCCACTGTAGCCAGCTGGGACTTTTAAAAAATCAAGAGTTAATGTTTTAGCCAGACAAATAATCATCTTAGAGAATAGTAGTTTTCTCATAAGCCCAGAGAGGCCCCCTGGGTAAAAAGAATGAGGACACACCCCTAAAAGTAGGAGCACATGTGATTTGGGATCCCAGGGCAGGATAGCATACTGAGCACACTGGGCTTCCCTATATTATTCTGGGAAAGAGCAGCTAGTCAAGATGCACATTCCTTTGATGATATTAGTCAATAAATAACTTTGTTGAGGACCATATTATTGTTGCACGTGGCTTTAAGCTCTTACCTTTCCATAGATCTCATTGATTGTTATGTGGACAAATATGGATGCTTCTGTTAGTCCTTCCAAATAGACATGCCGGTAGCCTGATAAAAGTACAAAAAGTAGTTTCCTTTCAGTTGAACTTGAACTTGGCTTTCCCATGGGTGCAAGTGAATTAAGTATCTGCCTTTACTATATATAGTTGTTTACATTTCACAAAACATGTTAATACTCACATTATCATGTAAGACATTTTGTATATCATGTTATATATTGTGAATATCACATTACGGTATATATTGTGTATATCACATACATTAAATCTTCCACAGAAAACAGAATGGTCAGTCTAGAGAGAGAAGGCCAACCCATACTTACCAGGCACTAAACTGCTGAAGGTCACAGTTCTTTGCCCAACAAAGTCTCGTCCAATAGGATCATGATCCCATACAAGGAACCGAACCAAAGCTATTTCTGGCATGTGCACTGTAAATGTCAGGGTTTCTTCCCACACAGGGTTAAAGCCTCAGAAAAAAAGGAAAAGAACAATCAGAAAAACAAAGGGCTTGGCTAAAAACGAATTGGCCACACATCTGCAAAGCAGACAGGGAAAATTGCTTGCAATGGTTATTAAGCTGGTTCGGATGACCAAGCCATTCCAGGATACCTTGCTGAAATAAAGCCTTGGAATTCGCCCCATTGCTAGAAAACAATTGCTCAGAAAATTGCCTGCAAATGATGACATCAATGTTAATAATCTTTGATGCCAAGTTGCACTGTAGAGAATGCTCTTTTAAGACAATATTCAGGATGCTTCAATAAGGTCAAAAAGTATAGTAGTGATCTAAGCATGTTTAAAGAATGACTCCCACCCTATTCCCCTGCCAATAGAATTGTGCTTCTCACCCACAAAAGATTGTGCTGCTATAACAATCACCGCTAACCATTTTATAAGGTGTGTGCAGATTTCAATGTTACGATATATTGCATCTTATTTAATTCTTACAGCAATCCTCTAAGGGTGGCAGAAGAGGTTTTGTTTTTTTCTAATTATGAAAAAAGTGTGTATTACTGACTTTCAAAAATATATAAGCTTTTAAAAATTACACAATACATGCTCATTTTTTAAAGCAGGAAATACAAGTATGTATAACTCATTTTACAGTGAATAAAATTGATGCTTAAAAAAATTATGTCCCTAACGTCATAAAATGAGGGACAAAACTTAGACTGTGCACTATTTATTTCCAGTGGCTTTTCATGAAGCAAGACCTTAAGACATAAAAGATGATACATTTTTATAATTACTAAAAATAAACAGGTACACAATTCAATTCTAAAAGCCAAAATACATTTATTCCTTGATAAAATTCTAAGAAAAAAAAAAGCAATTACTTAAACTCATAAAAATTTAAGTACTCTCTAAGTTTTTTTCTTTTAAAAAATAAAAATAAGTTTTATTAAATGTATGCATTTAGGGGGTATCAGCATTTAACCCTGTTCAACTCCTCAACTAATGAAATAATTATAGTCTAAAAATCATAGAAATGGCCCCCTGAACAAAAGAAAACTGATCTTTTTGTCAACTTAGTGATGACCTCTTAATTACTTCTGAGAAAAAAAACTATTAAACACTGATAGGAAAATACAATATAGGAAATTTGCTTTCTATAAGCATGTTATTTTCTATGTAACAGTTTTGTGCTACTCTTGGACCCCCAAATCCCTTTCCTAGCACTTAGGAAAACTCCTCTTAAGGCCTCTCTTTGAACCTCTAATTTCTCAAACATTTTGAGAATTGTGATTTAGATTTATTTTAGAGAACTAATGACTAGAGATTGAGAAAAACAAGTACGCAATAATGTTTGTCAAATGCATGAACAAACCCAATTTTAGAAGATGGCCAAGAAAAAGACATGCAGGTTGGGTAAAGAAAGCTTTCTTCGTATGATGGCCAGAACACAAGAATGCTCTCGCCAGAACACAAGAATGCTCTCGCCAGAGCAGGCTGCACCTGCCTTTATTGTTTTACACGCTCCAGAAAAAAATGAGAAACCATCCAGACATAGGCTTCACGAACAAAGATTTGAGACAACTCATACAGTGAAAACACAATATAAAAACATAATGGAGGCATTTTCCTAAACAGAGTTTTAACCTAGCTCTTTAAAATATCATTCATTCTTTCCACTAGAAGAAAAAAAAAAACTGCTTCAAAAGCAAAAGTCTTGAGAGTCTTTGTCCATCAAAACATACCATGCATCAATCTCACATTTACTTAATATTTTGTTGAACAGACCATAACATAAACTCAGACGGCAGTTATGAACTTTAGGGATTTCTCTTCTACGTAGACACATTTTTCTTTTCATTGCAAAATTCATTTTCTAAAGCATGCCAACTAAAAGTGAACCCAGACCATCATCTTACCATTGTCATCCACCACACGGGTTTGCTCTTTACAGCAATCTACTGGCAATCCAATCATTTCAACTTCGACAAAAGGATCAATGATCTACATAATAAAGAAAGTGTGCCTCAGTTACTACAGGTACATTTCTACACATGTGTTAATTGATATGAGATTATTGCCCAAAATTTCCACATTTCAACAGCAACCCATTTTATTTGGTATTTACTATGAAAGAGAAACTCTACCAGGTAAAACAGATTCAAATATATGAGAGTAATAAAAGAAAAGATTAAATGTTTGTTTGCCAATATCTACGAATGCTGTACAAACTTACCCAGTGACCTACAACTTCAGTTCAGGTTCCGTATCCCACAGAAAGTAGAGGCTTGTCCATACACAAATGCTCAGAGCCACTATATTCATAATAAGTAGAGTGGAAACTACCTAAAAGTCTATCATGATTAGGATGGATAAATTGTGGAATATTCATTAATGAATACTATACAGCAATGAAATATAACAAAGTTCTACTACATTGCTTACGAATAAGCAAGACATAAAAGTATAAATGCTGTAAAAGGCCATTTCCATAAAGTTTAAGAACAGACAAAATTAATCTCTTCTGATAGGGACTGGCATTTCATGAGGGGTGGTATGGACTGAGAGGGTGGACAAAAGCTTTCTGAGGGTTCTGTTTTTGATCTGGGTTGCACAATAATTAATCAAGCTATCTACATTTGTGAATTTTAATGTAGTTAACTCAATGGTATAGTATAATATAAATTAAAAAGTATTAAAAAATACAAGGGTTAAAAAGTAATCAAGAAAAAAGTTATGAGTGTACAGTCTTCCTCCCCACCCTCCTTTAGGGAAAAGAATCCTGCTTTATTGGCCAGCTGTAATCCCTCCTTTGTGGTGCAAATTCTGGATAATGAGCAATGAAGGACTAAAATCCTAAAAAAAGCCATAAAAAGTTAGAAAGTCTCAGAAAACATATTTTAGGAGTTTAGAGAGTAAAGAAAATATAGTTTTGTGGCAAACTTCAGGGAATAAGAACTAGAGATAATGCAGAAGAATATAGTAAACAATTAGGTGGGTATATATATGTTCTATTTACTGAATAAACCAGAGTTAAAATTTACTCACTTTCAATGATTTATTTTATGCTAAAGGTTTTTCTTTTCAGTAGAACCCTATGGTAAAAGTGGACCAATGGGGATCTTGGTTTTTTTTGACAGATAATATATATGGTTTCTGTTTTTAAGGAATTCAAGTCCACAGACTTTAAAAGCAACTTCCTGTTTCAAAGCTTGGCTCTTATATTGGCCTTTAGCAAGTTGTATAAGGGTTTGCACTTCAGATTCCTCATCTTGAACGTGAGATAAAAGTGTTTGCTCCAGTCCACTATAACCCAGGTGAGATGCTAAAATAACGGCAGCAAGAATGAGGAGAGATTTTGGAGGCAGAACAACTAAGAGATCATAATTGATTCGATGCAAAAAAAAGAAAAAAGAAAGAAAAAAAAGGTGAAAATTAAAGATGATAACGTATTCTTTGGGAGCAAGAAAAATCATTATTTCATTCTCAGAAATATGAATAAAGTGAGAAATAATCGGCTGAGATTTCAGGGAGGCTGGATGGAGAAGAATTATACCTTTATTTTCAGTAGCCTCTGACTAAAGCACAGTCTAGGAGTATTTATTAGTACTACAATCCTGTGACTGATAGAAATCATAGATGTTTTCATGTCACATTATAGTTATTACAGAAATCTCCATGTATCATCTATACTTCTCACAACTTAAAATTCTAATAGCTGCTAGACCCACCTCTACATCCTATTTACTCTGCATTTACATACACAGCATGTTTGCATATTATAATTTCTCTTTAATATTTTGATAAGTGAATTTCAATATAGTTGGTCTCTTTTGTAGCCCTATTTTATGCATTTAATACATTATTCTGAGAAAGAGTCCAGGAGTCTCATCAGATACCAAAGCGTTCCATGGATCAAAAAAAATTAAAATCTCCTGATAAAGAACCTTGTAAGCCAAGATAAGGAGGTTAGGTTTTATTTTAATTGCAAAAGAAAGACAGTCCCTATACATTAACATTACTCTAGGCGATGCCAGGACAGCTGAGCTGTTGGGTGCTTGTTTTGCAATCGAGAGGTCAGGGATTCCATTCCTGGCCCTGGCCCATGCAAAACCACATGCATGGTGCAACTGGCAACTGCCAAGATGGCTCACTGGTGAAGGTTTTTGCCTCCCATGAGGGAGGCGATTCAGTTCCCACCCTGCCCGACCCCACACCCACCTGTGTGGAATGAAACCATATCACAACCAATGATGTACAATTATCAAGACTGCTCTGGGCCCTACCCCCTTCTCTCTCTCACTTTCTCTCAAAGAATAAAATAAATATTAAAAAAAAAAAAAAAAGATTAACTCCACAGACTATGTATTAATTACAAAGGAAAAGAGATTCCCATACAATGAAAAACATCTGGAAAAAACCCCTTGTATTCACATAGCAGTTTCAATTACTGGATAAATGATATCACATGGCTCCTGAGAAGGACACAACATTGCCCATATAATATTCCTGCCAAATATATTTACTCTGAGTCTTGCCATAAAAAAACAATCATGTAAATCCAAATTGAAGAATATTCTGGAAACAAATGGCTTGGACAATATCATGAAAACAAAACAAAACAAAAAAAGCTGAAGAACTGCTCTTGATTTTTAAAGATCAAAGAGAAATAATAACTAAAAGCAATATATGATCCTTGATTGGTTCCTGAATCCAAACAGAAAAGAAAAAAAAAATTTATAAGGACAATTTTGGAGCAATTTGGGAAAATCAAAAATAGATTTTATATTAGATAATACCATTGTACCAATATTAAATGTCATTGAGTGACCAAATTATATTTGGTTTTATAGAACAATGTTCTTCCTTGTTCTTAAGAGATAAATGCTGATATATTTAGGGTCAAGGATCATTATGTCAACAACTTATTTCAAATAACTCTGAAAAGAAAGCAAATGCATAAACACATATGTATGTATGTGTATATATGAGGAGTGTCTGGAAAGAATCCAGCCATGTAATATGAAAAACAGGTATTTATGTTTGTATTTTTTTCAGGACAGCCCTAGTACATAACTATTAAATTTTGGCATTTGCTCTATACCTTTTATATGTATATGTGTGTACAAATATATACACACTCATATATGCACACACATATGTACATATACACATAAAAGAAAGAGAAAGCAAAATCATAAAATTTAATAATTTAATTGGTAAATCTAGGTGGTGGAGATATGATGTTCATTTTTGTTTTTGAAGATATATTTTATTGTTTTTGACAGAGACAGAGAGAAGGGGGAGGACCCAGAGCAGTCTCCACAGGTATGTCTTCAGTTTTCAACATGGTTTCTTTCCACACAGGTGGGCGGGGCCGCTCAGGGTAGAAACTGGGCTGGGGCCTCCCGCAGGGGAGGCACGCCCCCTCGAACCACAGGGTGAGAACCGAACTGGGGGCCTCCCGCATGGGAAGCGCACTCGAGTTAAGCATATGGGTCCACATGGGCCAGGGCTGGGATTCGATCCTCAGTCCCCAGGACTGCAAAGTAAGCACTCAACCCACTGAGCCATCCCGGCTTCCCCTTAATTTTTCTATTCTCTAAACTTTCCTGAGGTTTAAAATAATTTAAAACAAAAAGTTTGGGAGAAAATATAGAAAGTGAGTCTTCTTTTTTATAGACAATAAAGAAAAAAACAAAAGGAAGAGCTAAGGATAAACTTCTTCCAAGACAATTATTCTTGTTGCTAAGAGAACAGAACGGACTTAGGGTGACCAGTCAGCCAGAAGGCTACTGACAAGAGATGATGGTGGCTTGGATTAGCCTGGAGGCCAATAGAGATAGGAGAAATGGTCCCATCTGAAGGCCCTGCTTTCTGAGGAGTAGGCTATGGTGCCATCTATTGAAGATGAGAAAAAGTAATGACGACAAATGTGTGAGGAGCCAGAAGGTCGGAAATAGCCACTGTAGAGAATAGGACAGTGGGCTGACAAGCACAGCACTATGGCCAGTCGCGAGTTGAGACAAAGACTTTATGGTGGAGCCAAACTACAGAACTGGAGGATCTGGAAATGATGGTTCAATAGGTGGAAGTGGCAGAGTCTGATGGGCCATTCCCAAGAGGGAGGACAGGAAAGGTAGGTAGAAACCTAAAGCCAAGAAGGCCAAGACCGAGTATAATGGAAATGACAGAATAAAAGTTCTGGAAAGACAGGAGACTGTGGTCACAGAGGAAGACATTTCAAAATCCTGCTACTGAGGTGCAGCAAGTGATGAGAAGAGTCAGCATGTGGCCAGTAGCAGGTGGCTGACACGCAGCAGAGATGAGGGCTGGAGGACATAAGGAATGTGGATGGCAAGTTAAGACATATCCTTATGCAATGTCTGTATTAATAAAATTGTTCTTTGCACCCCAATGTTAGCATTGCCCCTGTCAATCGTAAATAATGAATTGAACTGCATGTGCTCATGCCTCTAAAGTAGATGATACAATGCATTCCATAAGGGAGTGTGTGTGCTTTGCCAATAAGCTGCTCAAGCTCTGGTGAGCTGAGGTCAGGCCTCACTTATGAACACACACACACACACCCTGACATTTAGGGTGAAATATAAACACAATAAAATAATCACATAATTAACCCTTTGGTCATACGTGGCTTACCTCTCCTCGGTCCCCAAACATGGAGTCCGGAGGTTTGGGGAGTTGCTGTCCACTGATAACTTTCAGGATGAGCTGCTTTTTGGGATTGGCAGGCAGGGGATCGCCAGAGAAAGGGTTGAAAGTACCTAAGCCAAGTAAAGCAGAGGATAAAATCTAACACTGGGAGCATGGGAAAATACACACCTATACCTACAGTTTACGCTTGTACAACCAAGAAACATGCTGAGTTACTACAGTGATTCGTAGAGCAAAGAAATGATCACATCACTATCAGTGTGGCTTCTGCCCGAAGCCAGTACCAGCTGGCATTTCCATAGCTGTGGTTTTTGTTAGAATTCATGTTCCCAAAGGTGGAGGAATGGGCCTATTTAAAGCAAATGTCTGCAATGCAATTACCAACCATGGCATGAGGCAGGAGAGCTCTATGTGAATGCCACTTGTACAGAGAAGAGGAGCAGTTATGTCAGATCCAAATAATCTGCTAACCTAAACTATCTCGGGTACAGATGGACTACAACAAACAGGAAAAAGATCTGAAATTAAGTAAATAACAGAGCAAGACAACAAGCAAAGCCTAAAATCCTAAAGACTTATCTGTCAACACATTTTTACCTCAATAGTTGAAAATCCAATTTGGGTCATTAAAAAAATTTTCATAAACAGAACTAAAAGAAAGATGTTGTTTTCATCTAACACTACATTATTTTTTCTTTTTGGTTATCATTGTTTTGTCATTGGCCCATACTGTCTAAAAGGGCTTGAGAAAATTGTTTCAAGTGGTATTTTAATTTTACCAGGTTTCTGATTCACATGCCCTAAGAGAGTTTCTGTAAGATAGGGCTCAGACATTAGAACTCAGTTCAGTTTATCAGTAATGCCCAGTGAGTGTCATGCTGGGGCACTGGCGTTTAGCTGAGAATCCATTGCTACCTATGTCCCTCTCTCTTCACATGCATAAGCTCAGGAGAGAACATTCTAAATATAATAGTGTGACAAGAGTGTTGATTTACACTCTAACACCTTAACCTACCCTATCTCTTTTATGAAAATCATGTTACAAAACACTGGAGTATCACACTTTCCAGAGATCTCCTTTGGTCATCTGCCATCAGATATGTGACTACGACATTAACACACACCTTTGCACATTTGCTGAGGTTTGAGGACATAACCGCAATTTCCATTTGTCTTGAATTTGGCTCGATTTAATTGCATCATTCGTCCTTCAGATTGGTAGTTCAGTGCCACTGTGCAAGTTAGAAGTTTGAAAGAATTAGGTAAAATGTCAGCACAGACTCAAGACATACAGAGGGCCGCTCCTTCCCGGGCATACACACCTAGCTGGCAGCCTGCGTTCCAGTAAGGCAGTGGATTGAAGTTACTGGAATCAATGCGGTAGGCAGAGGGGTAAATCCTCGTGAGTTGCTTCTGGTTGTAAATCATGAACTGCTCTGACTTCTGCTGAACCACCTGATGGGCTCTTGTCTCACTGAATGATAACACATTTCCTGTGGTTCCTGGCAGTTTTTCATAAAGAAAAAAGAAAACTGAGAACTACAGTAAAGAAAACACCACTCACAAAAGAATTTAGTAACATGTCACTTTATAGCCACAGCAAAAGGCAGAGCAAAAGATTGAATCCAGCAGAGGAGAGGCAGCTTCTGACCAAGAAAGACCCATCTAATTTCATTCTTGGGACTCTTTTACCATTTTGAGGCCAAATCGAAACAGTGTTAAGACTATTTTGGGGTCCTGTGTTTGCCAGGAGTTCAACCATCTCACTACTTCATGTCTCTGTGGCTAGTAAAAACAGGGTGGGCAGAAAAATTATTTTTAGGTACACAATTCAAACAATGTCTTTGCTACAGATATAGATAGTCATGGAAAAATAAAACTATCTATGTGACTTAGACCTAATAACGGAGATATTCATTGAAGGCATTCATCTAAAAGCTCACATGTGAAATACGTATTAACCAATAGCATTCAGGGTCCAAGAAAATAAAGAAAAAAATTCCAAAAATGAAACATTCATTTTAAAGTTAATTTGAATAGCATTATGGTACCAGTCAAAACCTGTTTAGGAGAAAGAAATAATAATAAAGAAAGAGTTCAAAAAAGCATTAAAAAAGAATAAGGTTTCAGAAACACGAACAATCATCTCCCTACCTGGGTTTATGAACAACGGAAAAAGTAAAAAGAGGTCAAAGAACAAGAAGCTCATAATAAAATTTCTGCTTAGATCATCATCCAGGCCCAAGGAAGATGTAAGTTTGGGGGTCATGATACAGTAAACCTCCAAATACAGGGTCTGGCAAAAGTAACACCTTTTTAAAGTTCACCGGTTCATAAAAAGGGAGTGTTATATTTAGTACACTACCCTTTTCTCCCAGTCTCTTTTTTTGCATCATGTCTACAATAACCCCACCACTCACTCCCACCCTTCCACCAAACATCCACACCCTACTCCCACAACGACCACCTATAGGTCTTCCGGACCTGCTGGAAGAAGAGGTCAGTCTAGATAAAGATACAAATGTGCCCAGAGCCTCATTTTCATTCCGGTGTGAACTGTGACACTGAGTGTCACAGACTGAGGGGCATGGCCCATGAAACCAAGGAGTAGAACCCTAGTCCAGCTGGGCCAACTGACCCAAATTCGATCCAGACTGTGCATGTTTATTAGAGCACACAGTTTCCCAGGGCTCCTGTTGTCCTCGGGGTTGTACGGTCTTAGATATTAAAAGCTGGCCAAATGACTAACAATCATACTCTAGAGCCAGAACAAATGGTCATAAATACAAGTGGGAGGCAAAGAAATAACAGAGCTAGTCTTTAATTTGATGATTTAACATAGTTTACATATCTCAAGTATGCTAAAAATAATCTTTTTTGAGAAATTCTGATCAGGAATACTTTGAACATGATAGGAGAAAATATATAGTCTTTTTGACAAGCCACATTTAAATGAAGTAACAATGTAATCTATGCCACTGTTTGTTCTGTCTCTCCCTGTAAATATGCATACCTCTTTATCATTAAGATGACCGTGTTGATTAGGCATATATCAATATATTAATAGAATTGAGTTGCTTTGCATTAGGGTAAGCCAAGTATTTATTATATACTGTTCATTTTAAGCCAAAAACACCCCGCAAAAAACAAAACAGCTAAAGTTCAAAAGCTAAATAGTACTCAACTCCATTAAACCACAACCTGAATTCATTCTCTAGCTGTGGGGTTACTCTAAGAATGTCTTGTTTCTTGCTGAGATGCTTGTGGTTTATCATGCTCTCACATGTAAAATTAATTTAAAATTTTTATAATTGTCACCATTTGAAGAAGAAATCAACACCAAAGGGAAGGATATCTGCAGACAGAAAGAGATACACTTGTGGAAGAGCAGGGAAAGAGAGACCCGAGGAAAAATTCTGGAGGTTTATGAGGATGTAAGACTCACCACAATGTTGTTTCCCCTTCCCTAAGATTTGTTGACAAAATAGGAGATTCTGATTTATGTTTACCTTCCACTAATAAAACTGCAAGCAGTTAGAAAAGTCACATGGCCATAGTTAATTTTTATGAGCATTCACTAACTGGCCAAAATAGAAATGAGCAGGGAAGAGGATCAAGGGGAAAAGAGCAACCAGCAGGAAAGTTCAGGGTAAGCCTAGTTGTAACTAATTCTCAACTCAATATGTGGTAACTGATGGGTGATAATCAGTGAACAAGTCAATGCTTCTGAAATTTCTGCTCTTTTTGTTAAAAACTCAATCTGTCAATTCAATTATTTTCATCAAAGTCAAAATTCCCAACGAGAAAGTATGGGGTATTTTAAGGAGTTGTTTAAGGCAATTTATTTCTTCTTCCTTCAGGTCACTCACACTGGGAATGGCAATCTGTTACCTGGCCATCAAACCAGGTCAGGTCAGGTCAGCATAGTTCAAGCATTGGGAAAGACCTTGCTCTGATGCATTTGTCTTTTTTATAATAATGAAGCCCCCTCTTTCCTGTAGAAAATTTCTCCGACCTCTAGACAACCAAGCAATTAGAGCAATCAATAGAGTCCTCCCTGTGAGCTAAAAGCATTCTCCTGGCAGGCAAGTTTCCTGGCAACTCAACTTGGATCATACCCAATTCCAGGAAGGTGTGCTGATGATCTGATTAACAAAAGATTAATTAGCAGTTGAGCAAGAAGGTCAAGAATGATAATCCAGAAGAAGAAACACTCAGTCCTTACCGTCATCCACAATGTCCTGGGCTGCCACGGAGTTGGTATACACCACCAAATCAGACAGCTCTCGGCATAGCTTCATGGTTTTCCTTCGGCGACCCAACCTGTGAAATTCACACCAGAACTCCTGACATTTCAGAGCTGCAAGAAGTTTGGGCTTTTGTTTACTCCTACATGTTCCTAAGAGAGCCAGGAATGGAACGCAAGTGTGGTTCCCCGTTTGGCACTCTTTCCACCACAACACCCTACTCATGTGGTTTAATTCGCCACTCAGAATCACAGTCTCCTCTCATGGGTTTGTGAGTTATGAAGGGCTGATTCCCTCTGTTAACTCTACCCTTACTAATTAGTTACTATTTTATCATGGACACTCTGGTGAAGTGAAGCTCAAATACAAGACTAAACTGAATACCACATGCCATCTATTCTTACGGAACCTCTATGCTCCTAATTTTACTCTTTCAGTAAAGGCACAGGGATGCAGGGTAGGGGATGTGCATGCATGCACACTTGTGTGAGACTTACTATATACACAAACTGCCCAGAAAATCCTACATTAGATCATATGTTGCAATTTGGGTTCTAAAAATAGGTCATTTTACTCCTCCCAAACTCTGTTGGCAGTAACAAAGAAAAAAAATAGCAGCTAATATTTTTGAGCACTTAGTTAATTGAGGGATGGCTTATCAAGCTAAATGTAAGTAGTTTAATTCCTTTAATCCTTGCAATGACCCTAAAAAATAGATATGAATGAGGAGCCTAATTTGCTCCATGTTGAAGCTGGAGGAACAAGAGTTGAAGCCTGGCTCATTTCAGATCCCTGACTCTTAACATGTGCTTATCATTTACGTCTTCTCCTTTAGTCTAATCCTATGAGTATGAGAGCCCTCTGTACTAGTTCATGTGTCCACCTGCTCTTCTCTGAAGCCAACTTTTATTTGAAAACTGTTACAGCTAGTATTTAAAAGCTCCCTATTAACCAGGCATAGTGTAAAATGCCCTACACATATTATCATCTCATGTTCAGTTCATCGTCACAGGTCCCACTGCAATGAGCACTTTACCTTGTCTTCCAACCACCTCTTCTAGACACATACAACTGAAAGAGCCAAGCTAATGGGAAGGGAGGTGCTCAGGGAACCCGAGCAAGAATCGCGGAGATGCTTTCTCACCGGTACAGCTGGCCAGTCTCCTTGCCCGGATTCTGCTGCACATCTTCCTCATCATCAGACTTAGACTGAGATTTGGTGGTTTTCTGTCAGGAAAACCACAGCAAACTTAGTAACAAACTCACTAGGTCAGGTACATTTGCAACACACAGAGGATGGACTGGGCTTGAAAACACACACACACACACAGGAAATAACTTAGAGAAAAAATGATCAAATATTGAAGCTTGCCTCATCATTAATAACAAGCGTGTCTATGTCCCAATTATAATATTAAGGCAAAACTGAGGGTTTTATGCTCTCAAATTGAACTCTAAGGCACATAAAATGTAGGTCTTAGAAAGACCTTATTAGTCAAGCATCAAAGATCTCTATGAGGTGTAAGGTCAATGTGGTCACATCTATTTAAGTATTTATAAGGAATAAAATGTCCTCTTTAGAGAAAGTTTACCAGTCCCACTGACTTACAAAAAGCAAGTCATAATTTTTTAATGAATGACAACCTTTCCTGCCTTTGATCAGTATGCACTGAAGTAATCATCTGTATCAAATTGCTCTTTTCAGGTTTTGATCCATTTTCATTTCTAGCAGCAGAATGTAAACTGTTACTGGATTCAGGCTGAAAGGCTACAGGACTAATCTGGTGTCTTTTGGACAGATTAGTTGTTAGACATAAATCCTTTGTGGAATGATGAGGTTTCATACTCACCACACTGAAGATAACCCCAATATTTGGCAATACATACCCTCAACAACACAAATAAAGGACGGTGACAGGGGACCTAGTAATTGCAGGAAACCTTACCACTAAAAATACAGCTTCTACAAACAAAGGTGAGCCTTTTAGAGAGAGTATTCTGGACGTCTGGGAAATGTAGCTTAAAAAAAATAGAAAGGGATTCCATCTCCACATTACCACAAGACCACGCCACCTTAAAGATTTTCTCATACTCAACAAATAAAACCAAGCTCCACTGTTGGCTCACACATAGTCAACTCTAGTGCACTCACAGCGAGGTGCCAATTACGTCTGAAATGTTCTCTGGTGTTATTGATGCCTCACAAACCTCAGTGTGCACGGTGTGGGAGCCCTAGCATCTGATGATCTCATGTTCCAGCTTGGCTTCTCACGAAGCTGGCAAGCTGGCTACCTCTCTAGCTGCCTATTGTGATTTTTAAAGGGCAGGACAATAACATCTGTTTTAAAGGATTATTATTGTTCTGATGATTAAATTAGATAGCATGTAATGTCACTCTTTTTTCTTTTAAGATTTAGTTTATTGTTTTGAGAGAAGTTAAGAGAGAGAAGAGGGGAGTTGTGACATAGTTTCATTCCACACAGGTAGATGTGGGGCCATGTGGGCAGGAACCAAACGGGGGCCCTCCCATGTGGGAGATAAGAACGTTTACCACCATCCTGGCAGTTACCAGTTACGCTGCAGTTCAGCATATGGGCCAGGGCCAGAATTTGACCTCTGGACCTCACAGTTGCACGGCAAGCACTCAACCTGCTGAGCGAGTCTGGCATTCTCTGGTTCTTTACACTACATAATGTTAACTTTTAAAGTACTATTAATATTTATTAAAATAGTCTATAAATACTCTTGTGGACATTCATTCTTATAACATAAAGCATAATAAATTTTAATTCTGTAGTAGCTAAGTACTGTCTAAAAGGTTGGCTTTAGGAAATAATTTTAAATTAGTAGGTATAATCAAGAAATGAAATGTTATCTAATCCTCCACATAGTTAATCATTTGACACGTTGCAAAACTAAATCCATCTTTTTAAAGATCATTTATTAACATAAAGTACAAAAACAAACAAAAAATCAATGGCAGGTAACATCTGGATAAATTATAATATATTTTCTATACATATAGTTTTGACATATAACTGTCTACTGTTTAAATGGATCATGGTTCACTTAAGTAGTCTTTATGAGTGAACATTTGGTTATTTTCTGTTTTTTATTATAAAGACTACTTTTCCAAACTTTTAATAAATTATGATATTACTAGGTCAGGAAATTCCAGATATAACATTCTTTAAAGTACAAGAAATGGCCTTTACAGAAACCTCAGGCATAAAGTTTGCCATCCAATAACTGATTGCTTATAGAACATGTTTTACCTTTTTTTATTGAAGAATAACATACATTTATAAAAGTACTATAATGATAAGTACATAGCAGGATGATTTTCCACAAATAAAATCATCCAAATAAGAAATAAAATATTATTTGCCCCTAAAAGCCTCTACTTCTCACATTCTATCATTACCTTCTCCCCAAAGGTAACTACTAGCTTGACTTTTACCGTGAGATTTTTTTTTGGGGGGGAGGAGGGTCCATTTTTGAACTTCATTTAAATATAATAGAATCAAACTATATATACTCTCTTGGGTCTAGCTTCTTTTACTCAGTCGTGTTTATAAAGACTGCATTATTGAATATAGTTGTAATTTTGTCATTTCATTGCTGATAAATATTCCCTCATGTGAATATACCACAATTTTTATTCATTCTATTGTTGATGGATATTTCAACTATTTCCCATTTGTATTATTATATTATAAATGCACATTCCCATTAACAGTGTGAGAATACAAGTTGCTCAACATCCTCACTAACACTTGATATTGTCAGTCTTTGTGTTTGCTCTTGCAGTAGGGGTGTATGGAATTTCAATGTCCTTGCACCTAAGGATAAACACCTTTTACATATTGGCCACGTAGTTATCTTCTTTTGTGAAGTGCCATTTAAGCCTATTATCTTTTTTTTTTTTTTTTTAATTTAGAACACTTGTCTTTTTTGATTTGTAGGAATTCTTATATACTATTCAGGATACAAGTCCTGTGCTGAATATATGTACTGAAAATATTGTGTGCTGGTATACTAATTATTTTATCGTAATTTTAATGAAGAGAAATTACTAAATTTCAAAGTAGTTTAACTATCAACTTTTCCTTTTATGGGGTCCTATTTAGGAACTCTTCAGTTGTTCTAAGATCATGATGATGATATCCTTTTGTTACTTCACAAATTGAATTGAATTGAATTACACACATTTACCATTCCTAATTCATACCTTATGTTTTCCAAAATTGGTCATGAGGGATCGTCCATGTGATTTCTTTCCAGTTTCCTTCACATCTGGATGCTGAGTAAATAAAGCATAGCATAACTTTTTTTCCCATTGCTTTTGTTTTTTTCCTTAGTTCTGATAGAGTGGCAGGGGAACCCCGTCTCCTTCTGACTCTAGGTGGGAAACAAGAGGGTCTGCTCACTTCCTCCCGGCCCTGCCCTGCACTACCCTGAAGGTGGTTGAGTCTGCCTCAAGAGGGGGCCACTGGCATGGGAAGGCCTGGGCACCAGCCAGGACACAGGAACTGCCCATAGCTTCTGAAAGCTGGGTTCATGGGCCTCTCAGCAAGGCTCTCCGCAGTGCAGAAGATATTCCTCTGGAATGCTGTGAGTGGGAATAAAATCCTCTTCAGTTAAAACCACAGCAAAGCTTAACTGTTTGTTGAAATAATCCCCTCTGTAGTGAGCACTGCAAAGAGGTATGGTAGTCTCTGATTTTTTTCCTCATGTGGGTTAATTCTATAGCCTAGAAATCTCCTTGCTCAAGCCTCTCTCTCATTAGGGGATAGAAAGGCTACCTTGCTAAAGGGAATCAGACTCTCATCATTACCATCCCTAAAAATTGGAACAAGGTAGTTCACTACTAATGACATGGTTTAAGTAGAGACCAGCAGGCCATGTTCTCCCAGGACTTCCAGCTAAACAAAGAAACAGATAACTGCATAGATGGAATAAATTTGGTAAGTAAAACCACTTAAAATAAAAGAGTCATGGAGGGCATCTACTATATCCATAGAGACTAATCAAGGATGCAATTTATGGTGGGGAATAAGGAATACTGAAAACTGATTGGGTAAAAGAGTAGCTCAGAAAATGCTGCAAGGGTGGGGGTCGGTTACAGGGTAATTTTAGCTGACTGTTTATATATATTGACTGACCTTGCAGATCTATTAAAGCTGACCATTAGCTGTTCAAAAACCATGGGATTAAAAAGTTAGCCAGATGTTATCAAAGAAGTAACACTTTTCTCCAAGTTAGGAAATCCAATTCTGCCACCAAGTAGCTACATGTCCTTTGGCAAGCCCCTTGTCTTGACCTCAGTTTTCTTATGTGTGAAACAGGGAAGGAATGGACCAATTACCTGCTGAGTTCCTTTCTACTTCTAATAGCCCATCTATTGGTAGGTGAATCATGTCATTTACTGTCCCAACAAGAGAGTGATATGGGGTACTTTTTATAATTCCCATGGGATAATAAGTACAAAGCAGGGCTGTCTCTTACTAGTGGTGCTATGTGATCATGCTATTTACTAGGCACCTACTATGTCTCAAGGATTATGCCAAGTATACTACATACCTATATACAATCATCCTTGGTAATAAGTGTGATTAAAATCCCAATTTTACAAATAAAAAACCTGATATATTGTGAAGTGAAATAACATGCCCAAAGTTACAAAGACAGTTGGTGATAAATAGGGATATTCTGTATAGCTCTAAGTGTCCTTGCTGGCTCACCCTGCTTCCCCTCCCCACTCCCTCTTTATGACAGGTAATATAAAATATCTATCTCTGACTCAAACTCTCTTTAAGCATCAGCACCAGGTCTTTCATTGAATTCATGGATCACACAATGTGTGAGGAACTTGGCATCTATACAAGGGTGACAGCATATAAGAGAGATGCAGACACTGTCCCCACAGGGATTGCAGTTTAATGTAGAGACAAATGATTACAACACCCTGTAATAAGACTATGATGGGGAAAGCTCAGAGCACTCTGGGATGGCACAGGAAGGCCACCTACCCAAGACCTGATGATCAATCAAGAAAGACTTTCAAGGGGATGTGATGCAAAAGCTGAGGCTGAAAAATGAGTAGACATTATCTACGTGAGATGAGGAAGAGGAAAGCAGTGGTGGCCAAGGAAATAGCAAACTCAAAGGCCTACTCACTACAGCAGTGTCCAAACTTTTGGCTTCCCTGGGCCACATTGGAAGAAGAATTGTCTTGGGCCACACATGAAATACACTAACATTAAAAATAGCTAATGCATTAAAAAAAATTGCAAATAATAATAATAATAATAATAATAATATCTCATAATGTTTTAAGAAAGTTGAAGAATTTGTGTTGGGCCACATTCAAAACCATCCTGTGGAGCCTTGAGCAGTGGAGGACAGGCGGCAGCAGGGAGGCCTGCTAGTGGCTGCGCCAGTGACTGCACAGTATCCTCTAGGCTAGAAAAAAAATGCCCTCAGTGCCCTGCAAGGATATCAATAAACCTTTTCCTTGTCCATTTATGATATTCTTAT
This sequence comes from Craseonycteris thonglongyai, assembly GCA_004027555.1. Taxonomy (NCBI): domain Eukaryota; kingdom Metazoa; phylum Chordata; class Mammalia; order Chiroptera; family Craseonycteridae; genus Craseonycteris; species Craseonycteris thonglongyai. The sequence goes on from PVKE010004784.1 coordinate 51,281, forward strand.
TGGAGAGCAGAGTAAGAATCTCAGCCAGATCCCAAACCATTCACTCATTCAACAACTATTAATATTTATGAAGGTCTTACTAACTCCCAGGCACTAGACAAGCCAGAACACAATGATGATTAACCAAGAATGACATGGTTTCAATCTTCATGGAATCTATATTCTAGCTGAGCAGACAGACATTGAACAAATATTTGCAAATATATTTTAAAAATTTCAAAAAAGAGAAGACATAACAGGCTACTGTGGGCAATACAAAGGAGATAGCTAACCTAATCCAGGGGTCAAGGCGGAATTCATTTAGAACATCACACTGGAATTGGAATTTAAAAGACTAAGTTGAACTTAGCTAGAACAGACATAGGAATCGAGTGTTCCAGGCAGAGGAAACGTAATGTGAGCAGGCCCATGGCATACAGACAGTTATGGGTGACGTGACAATTGTGAGAGGTAGTGTGACAGGGAAAATGAGGAGATCTGAGACTGGAGACGTAGGCAAGGATGCAATGATGCAGGTCCTTCAAAGACTGGTTAAAGAGTCATTTATACCAAGCACAATGGGAAGCCACCACAGAATTTTGAACAGTACAGTGATGTGAACAGATCTGCCTTTTTAAAGAATCATGCTGATTTCAGAGTGAGATGAGATTGAAGAAGGGCACAAGAAGTCTAGGTGAGAGTTGACATGGGCCTAGATTGGGACACAGCTATGGAGGAGAAGAGAAGTGAGCAAATGGGAGATTCATTCAGGAAGTGTGATCGGCGGGGCATGGGGGCGGGAGGCTGCAGCACACGGTGGCCTCAAGCTTCTTTGCCTGCTTGAAAATGCATAGGAAGGAGGAGTCCAGGGGCACTGGGCCTTCTTCTGTCATTTGCATTCCCATTGACCCAACTCTAACCATTTTTTACATCGTTTTGCAATAAATTTTCATTTCTCACACAATATGAGGAAAGAAACAGAAGGAACTGGAGAAGGTTTTCACAAATGACAAATAATCAGAAACAAATATGATATGATTTCTTTTTCCTGTCAAAGGACAAGTACCAGAGGGAATCATATACCTGTTTCAGGTGTGCATTTAAGCCTTCATGCGTGGCCTTCAGGAGTGCCCTCACCGTGAAACTATCAGGGTCTTCTTTGTCTCGAATTTGGGATTCTTTTAAGAGTGACTCCAGTTTTTTCCTTATGAAAGATTCCACCTGATGCTCAGTGGTCCCGTTATTCTGCAAAGAATTAAGCAATGGAAATGATTTCCCTGAACAAACACAGAATTCGAACACACCCTTCATTCAAGCCAACATTGCTTTTATAATTTGATTTTCTCCCAATTAACTGTAATAAGTTAAGCTCATTATACAATTTTAGTCTTCCTCCATACACATACCAATCCTATAAAATAATTATTACTATGACTAAATTCAACCCTCAAGAACCTTATAAAGTCTAACTGTCATTTTCAGCTCACATCACAGATACAGAATCTGATGCTTAGAGAAGTTAAATGAGTTGGTCAAGGTTGCAAAGCTAGCAAGTAACTGATGCAGGATTCAAACTTGAGGCTTCTAAGCCCTTCCCACTATGCTCCTTTATGCTTTCAATAGAGAAAAGGTCAGAGAGAGTTTCTGGAGTCTAAATATTATATATCCACATAGGTAAATTTGGGCAAAAATCTGCTATGTTAAACACATCACTTTCTTCACTGAAGGGAAAAGAATGCTATGGAAATCTCTGCATAGTAATTAAGATTTCAACAGTCATGTAGAGAAGGGTTTTCCTGTCATCCACAGTTCTAGCAAAGATTTTATACTCATAAAGCATGTTCTACCATCTAAACACAAGAATAGATTTGTTTACCTACAGCAGAAGTTCACAGAGAAAAGTAATCTGAAAATACACTTTGAAACCAGGTGATGGAGACACTTGAAAGAGGTGTGGAGTCATTGAGAGTCTCTGAGTAGACAAGTGCCTAAGTTGTATTTTAGAAATGTTATTAATGGGACAGCATGTGCAGAAAGAGGAAAGGTACCTACAGATGAAAAGCCAGACACATCAGTTCTCCCTACATGCACGAAGAACCTAGGCCAATGTGCTGGTATGGGATTTAATAAAGATGAGGAGTTTGAGAGCAAAATTCATTTTGCATGAAACACAGACATACTAAGCTGTTACATGGCAGGAAAGAAACATTAATGAGACACAACCCCACTGTCACAGAATCCTCAGTGTCTGGAGACAGACAGCCTCATCAATGGGTAATTATACACGCAGGGGCAATTAAAGACAGATGAAAGGGATATGATTGGCACACAGATGAGGGTGGTGCACCCAGCTTTGGGATTGTAGAAGACTTCCAGGAGTGGAGCAACCTGAACCGAGCCATAAAAGATGAATGCATTAGATCCCCTAGGCTGCTGTAACAAACTACCACAAACTTGGTCACTTAAAAGAGAAATGTATTCTCTTACAATTCTCAAGGCCAGAATTATGAAATCAAAGTGTGGGCAGGAATATGCTCCCTCCCAAGGGCTCTAAAGAAAGATCCTTCCTTGTGGAATTCCTCCAGTTTGTGGTAGCTGCCAGCATTTCTTAGCTTATGGCAGGATAGCTCAAGTCTCTCTCCCTGGGTCTTCACATGGCCTTCTCCTGTGTGTACTCCCCTTCTGTCTGTGTCGTCTCCTCTGCTCATGAGGACACTTGTCATTGGATCTTTTAAGGCCCAGCCAGTCAGTCCAAGATGACCTCGTCTAGAAATCTTTAATTACATCTGCAAAGACCCTTTTTTCCAAATAAGGTCACATTCACAGGTACCAGGGGTAGGATTTGGACAAATATTTCGGTGGCAACAAATCAACCTGCTACAATGAATAGGAGTTGATAATCTGGCAAAGAGTAGGGTTATAGCATGCCAACATGAGCAAAAGCATGAAGAAAACAGTGGTCAAGGAGAACCAGAAGTAACCACACAAACATGGGGAGAAAAGCACAGGGGAATATAGCAAACACCACAAGGGCCATATTGTGCTAAGGCTCCCAAAGCACTGTCATAATAAAACTTCACTGGGCTGCCTAACACCCTTTAAGCAGCTGTAGGGTTACATAAATTTTACTCATAATGATACACATGTCCAAATACACATGCCTATAAAGAGGCTGAAATGCGACTTGAACCAAAAACCTCCAATACAAAACTCCGTCTCCTTCACCACACAAAGCTGTAGCCATCTCCTTAATACTGTTACATAAAAAAGATAAATTCTTGGGTCAAGTTAATCATGAACAGGCTCATATTTTAAACAACCATTATTCCTGTATGACATGTAGGAACTATATGGCCACAGTCCCTCTGTGGAAAAGAATAGGTTTCACTGAAGGTCAGAAGGGAATCCAAGAAAAAGGCCTCCAGGTCTTGAACTCTCAATGCATTTGATGTAACCCAGTGCCTGGCAGGGAGTATGTTTGTTGGGAGGACAAAAAGAGAATATGTGTAAGGGCACCACCTAGTGTGCCCTAGTCACACAGACTGTCCCAAACACACATCCGTTTCCTTCCCCGGCTAAGGGTGCATGGAGACAACGAGGAATGAGCTGTGGCTACTATGCTCGGACACGTTCAATGTCAGCCCAGCAAGGCTAAAAATATAAAGCCGGGCCGACTGCTGCTGGTGAAATAACGAATGCTTAATACAAAGGCTATAATTATTCACTTCACAGCCTCTAAACACTGGGAGTCATTGCTGAAGGAATGATATTTGTGCCTGTTGATCTTTTTCTCCCCTGTGATTTACAGCACAAAAAAATTAGCAGCCGTGGAGGAACAAGTAAATGAGGAGCTGAATTTTCATTAATACATTAGCATTCAGCCCTGAACCCCATCGCATTACCGAAAGAGAGCGGAAACAGACACTTGACCTCACAAGCTGTCAGCCATGGGGCAGCTGCCTGGGGAACCACAGCTGAAAGCCATTTGCATCTGCTCTTTTGTTCCCTGAGCCAGCGGAAAGGAGGCTGTGGGCGTGGAGGGCAACGGCAGCCCTTTAATATGGTCAGGAGTAGTTGCCACCAGAGAAGTCATCCCCAATTCCCTTTTCTGAGAGGCACATATGATTGAGGAATATCTCCTACAAATAAATACGTCAAACACATTCTTGTTTTGTATCCAGCGTGATGTGAAAAGATGGCTTGAAAAGCAAAGGGCTCCCCAGAACCATGGCCACCACCCCAGGTAGAAGAGCAGCCAGAAAGGGGAGGGATTGGGGTGGAAGGGTGGACCCATAAACGGGGACCCTCCACCGGCTCAGACAGCCTGTTCTGCTTGCACTGCGTATTGATATCATGAGGGGAGAGTCCCAAATGCCCAGGCCACACCCAGACCCTTCACACGTCAGTCTCTGGGCTGGATGTGGGCATTGGGAACTTTGAAAGCTCCTCTGTTGTTTCAACGTGCACCAGATTTCACAATCTTCGCTTTAAACAAACAAATAAAACACTGCAGTAGTTCATTCTCCTCGAATACTTTTTTCTCTCTCGAGGATAGAGTCTGCAGCAGGAAGAATAATACACTAGCTGTGCTTTGTGAGTGCATTAGAGCTTCCCAAACCTATAACCTGATGGTCTTAGGCTGACAAGTAGTTGCTCCTCAGCCAATCACTCCAGTCCTCTATCTACTACCTCCTGTCTGCTCCATCAGCACACTTATAACATTGTCCTCTCGTCAAAGGCCAGCTCAGGATTTTCGTGAGCAATGATCATGCTGCTACTGCTATTCTTGTCTGAATGAAGTCTGACGTTTATTGAACACAAATCATGTGCCAGACATTGTTCTGAGTTCTGTATGAGGTGTGAACTTATCTTAGCCCTCATAATAACTTTTTCCTTTTTTTAAGTTAAATAATTATTTCATTTCCTTAGTACATAAGGAGTTAAATTTATGCAACCAGGCAGAGGATGAGAATGACTTGTATTCCCAACTTGGAGAAATCACTTTTTCTTATAATAGAGCCTATTGATTTGACTGGTTCTCAGTAAGAATCAGACAGAATTTAGAATTCTTATTTTTTCTGTTTGCTTTCAAGACGCTTTCAAAGAGCAACAGCTCCTCTAATTAAATAGTAGAGAGACTCAAGAAAACCAAAAGGGAATTTTGGACATCCAGATTCCCAAGATGTTAATACACAACGTACTTGTGCAATGTCATGGGATAGTCCTAGCATTGTAGACCTACCTGTCCCTTCTCCAGATCAGATGTCAATTTTGACCAGGAGAGGACAATACTACCATAGTTCAAAGCCAACTGGGACAGCCCTTTCTCAAAAGTGTGAATGCAACTTATGAAGGTGGCAATCAGGGAGAGAGAGAGCCACAATAACATTGTGAAGGGTTATTATGATGTCCATTTAGAAAAAAGGATAAAGAAACTCCAGTATAAAGAGGTTGGTAAGCTCCTCAAGGTCACACAGTTAGCAAGTGGCAACACCAGCTTTGCACCCAGGCAGTCTGGCTCCAGGGCCTGTGTCGTTAACAAATGGTATAGTCTCCCTTTGAATTGTTCATGGTACTTCAGCCCACCTTGAGCTCACTTTCATTTGAAATCACATTCTACCTACTCAATACCATATAAGAACTTAAGTTCATAAGTCATCATTTGCTTCCAGTCTAATTGTGTCTCTATAGCTAGATGAACTCCCAAAAAAGACACATATCTTAGTGGTCATACACAATTATTATCACCCTTGTGATCAAGGATGGCCCATGTATTTGTCCTATTTTGAATTAATCACATTGACTAGAAAGATTATGGTAGCTCTAGGGATCTTCTAGAACGCTTCATGTGAGCTTACTTATGTAATATGAAATGAGATTCTTTTACAAAAAAAAAAATCAAGATTGCCTTAACTAAATCAAACTCTAATAAATTATACAGCAGTTAGCTCTAGAAAGTTCATGTAGCCATGATCTTGAACAAGTCACTGCATCCCTCAAACCCCATGTTTCTAATTCGTAAAATATTGGAAGTTATTGTTTTACTCTATCCCCACAATTATAGGGATAAACCAAAATACTTTAAGTAAAGTCCTTAACATACAGTTGGTGCTTAGTAAGAGCTCAATAAATGTTAGGTATATAAAAGCTGGTTTTAGCTAAGGTATAAAAAAATAACAGTAAAATGTCAGAAAAGCAGCAAAAGGTAATGTTTCTTTAGAACTGGTAAGCATACATTTTAAAATCTTATTAGAGCAAACATTCTTTATATATTTTAAGAAAAAATCAAAAATAAAAAAGTATAGTTCAAAAAGAATCTAAGTCTGGACATGTGCATCTGTACATACATCTGGGTTTATACATGGCACTGTCCATTCATGTCTGGAAGTCCCCCACTGCTTCAATGATAGAAGAAATACAAAAAGAGAGAAAGTCATAATCTGGGTCAAAAATAAACAAAACCACTGCAGATCAGCAATATAGCTGAGCTATCCCACACACTGTGGAAGATTCAAGCTGGTCTCACAACATGAAACGAAGATGGTGAATGAAGAAAGCTGGGGTAGTGTCCTTGCTTATGACAGGAAGCATTTTTAAAAAATGAACTATTGTGTAGAAGATATAAAATTCAATATAAAAGAGGCAGGAGTAAGAAAAATAAATTGCCAGTTTGTCTGATGATTATATCAGTGATGTTTTCAATATCTTGAAGGGCGGTGAGCACCAAACCATCAACTAAGGTCCAATTAGGAATGTGGGGCATGGGTGGGGGGTGCTCAAAGTACAGGTGCAAACAACCCCAAAATCACTAGATAAGAAGGGCGAATATCAAAAGGAAGAAAATAGAAGGGAAAAAAACATTTAATTAAAAACTGAACCTTCAACCCCAATTCTAAAACCTATGAGGAAAAGTAATGCCAAAACAAAATGACCAAAACATCAATGTACAGAATGGGATTCATTCTTTCACTTTAAAATTAGTATTTTAGATGCTCAAAGATATGAAGACATAACTCCATTAAAAGAACAAAAAGTTAAGAACCAAATAATGAAATCTATGAAAAAGAACCAAGAATCAATTTTGTAAATAAAGAGTGTAGTATTGAAATTAAAAGAATAGTAGCTAGAATAAGCTCTAGACCAAACACAAAGAGACAATTAATAAATTGAAAAAATCTTGTAAATGGTACCCAGAAGTCAGTACAGAGATAAAGAAAATATGAAAGAATACTTAAGAGATACAGAGACTAGACTAGGAGATTCCCCCATAAATCTAACAGAACTTTCAGAAAAAGAGGACTGAGGAAGTGGAAGAAAAATAATATTTAAAGAAAAAAATGGTGGAGAATTTTCTAGAATGAAAGAAAACATGGGCATGCTAATACAAAATAAATACTGAGTGCTATGAAAATAACTAAATATATGCACTCCTAGTCAGTTTATAGTGAAAGTACAGAACTACAAGCATAGAAAGGTAGGTTATCAACAAGGAAAGAAAAATTTGACTGATAGGAGACTTCCCTTCAGCAACTGTAGTTTCAAAAAAAAACAACAACCCAATAATTTTGAAATGTAAGAACAGTGGGGACACATTCTGAAAAATGCATTGTTAGGTGATTCTGTCATTGTGTGAACAACATTGAGTATACTCACATAAAATAGATAGTAAAGCCTACTACACACCTAGGCTGTATGGTATAGCCTATTGCTTCTAGCCTGCAAGCCTGTAGACCTTCTTATTGTACAAAACACTGTAAGATTAAATCAATCACAAGAGAAAATGAGGCTCTCAAGAGATGTGGTAAACAAATGTAGGAGGATGAGGCTGCTGCCAATATAACACAGCATACTATTTTACAACAAACTTTTTTCATAAATAGAAAGAATACACTCTAAAATAACAATAAAAATGTAGTACATACATAACCCAGCAACATAGTCACATATTATCATCAAATATTGTGCGCTGTCATAATAATACTTTTACAAGACTGGCAGCACATTGAGCTTGTTTATATCAGCATCTTCACAAACACATGAGTAATGTGTTCTGCTATTACCATGACTACCCCACATCACTAGGCAATAGGAACTTTTTAGCTCCATTATAATCTTATGGGATTACCTTTGAATATGTGGTCCATGGTTGAAAAAAACATCATTATGCTGTGCATGACTGTAATACATACACTACATTAGACCTTAAATGTTCATTACCTTAACTCTTTGAAGGGTAGAAGGCGTCTATAAGGTACTAGAAACTACTAGAATCTTTCAGGGATCTTTCGGGTCACCTTGTCCATTCCCTACCCCTTATTGCCAGGATGCAACAGCATGCCCAGCATGTGGGTGAATATTTTCAGTGGCAAAACCCTACAACCTCATGATGTAACTCATCCCCTCTATGAGTGCTGACAACTATTAAACCAATAAGATCAACAATCCTTCTTAAACTGGTTCAAATCATAAAACAAGTCACTTAGGAAAGAAGATGAATTTGTAGCTTAGGGAGTGGGAAAAGAGGAAAACAATGAAAGTTTAGTGTGAAATATACACACAGATTGAATAATAATTTTAGGATATTAGCATAATAGAAAAAATTACATGTTATTGTACTAGGGCTCATTTAAAACTCATTGGAAGTCTTAAATGGGAAAGAGCGAACTGATATCCATTCCTAAGAGGCTGGATAAACAGATTCAGAAGGCTCAGACAAAAAAAAAAAAAAAAGCTACTGAATTACTCAAAAAAATATCAGTGAAGTTGAAATGTGGGGGTGGAAAATCTGTAAGGCACATTGACATTAGAGGACCCCATAAAGATGAGTAATAAGCTGGCCTCGCTGAATCACATCTGTTAGATAATTGTACTGTGGTTGAAGGGAAATTGTCCCCTGTGTCTTTGAGCTGTATGATTCTTGGGTCACTGAACACACTGGCTTATACATCATGAGCCAGATTTTCTGTATGGCTGAAGCCACAAAATAGTATGAGGCAGAAACTTAAAGGATTCAATTATCTCAACAACAGAAAGCATTTATTACATGTACAAAAATCTTTTGGTGTGGTGTGAATCCCTCAGAAATATCAGGAGACTAGGAGGAGAAAAAAGATGTGTGTGAGTGTCCTGCCTCCTACTCTGTTTCTAACACAGGGTAATGCTGAACAAGCCACAAACCCTGCTTTTGACCTTTCATTTGCAGTTCCCTGTGCCTGGAGCATTCTGCCCTAGGTATTAGCATGACTAACTCTTCACTTCTTTCAGGTTTTTGCTCACATATTGCCTTCTCTATGAGACCTTCCTGGCCATCCCATCTGAAATGTCAACAGACCCTTCACATATACATACTTTTTACACTTCTTCCCTCCTTTTTTTCCCTCTAGCACTTGTCACTGCCTAGTACACTAGAGATGTTATTTATTTCTTGTCTGTCCTTCCTTTCTTCCATTAATGTATAAATGCCATGAAGGCAAAGATTTTCTCTGTTCTGTTTACTGATATATGCCCCCATACCTAAAATATGATGGCAGCAACACCAACAGGAAATGCTGAATAAAAATTCGTTGAATGTGCAATGAATTTTCTATAAGTCTCGTGAGAGTTGGTGTTCTAGTGTTCCCAAATGCTAATCTAAAAATATTTATTGCAATAACTCAGCTTTAACTTATAAATATAACGATATCCTGTTGAATTAAAACTGAGGCTAAGAACTTCCTCTAAGGTAATTATTGGTTTCACATCAGCTATGCACAGTACGTCCTCTTGCGGAAATATAATCAAGCATTAGGTTTAGATCAGGCCACTTACATTTGACACTCAGATGACGCATTTGAGCTCTCTGCTGACAACAGGAATATAAATTGACCAATTACAGGATAACACTTTGGTTTTCTAAACACAGCATTCCCTTATTTTAGAAAAGCTCCAAAATAGAGAAAAAAGGTTTTAAAAGTGGAATGAAAACTTCATAGTTTTTCACTAGAATGTTGGGTTCTTTAGGTTTTTTTTCTCTGAAAGTCTGACAGATGCCTGGAAAATTTCACAAGTAAGGTTCTCTCCAGGTTTCACTTAGGCCCAAATCAAAGAATCAAAATGAAATATCATGACTATCTTTATGGAACCATGTTCAAAACTACCTACTTGTATGGGTTCCTAGAAACTAAGATCTTTGAAGATGAGAGGAACTCAGTTGGATATTTTCACAAGTAAAGTTCCTATAAAACTATAAAACTATAGCTAGCTCTATAACAGACATTTAACTTAGAAAGAAGGCTCACTGACGTTAGAGGAAAAATTATAGTAAGTGGGTAGATTTAGAAAACAAAACAACTTGGGTTTTACTCAGAACCAACAATTGACTACATTGTGATAGTCATTAAATTTCCACCACTCATTTTCACTAAAACAGCATTCTGTAAACATAACTTAGTCGAACCCCACTGTTCCATTGTCAAATGATAGACAACTCTGAGGCCAGCAACCAAGAGGTATGGGGAAAAAAATGCAAAGGTAATGAAAATCACAGACAAAATTTGGTTCATAAAATAAAGCTGAAAAATTTGAGCTCAACTACCCATAATAACAAGTAATTAATTAAAAAAAAACAAAAAACAGTAAATATCTGGCAGAGCAAGTAAGAGACTATTTAAAATGTTAACTGTATTTTTACTTATGCAAACTTATTTAGGTTAACTTTCTAAAATCACAGCCCTATTAGTTAGTGGTAGTCACTAGAGCTAAGGCAAGAGATTAACACAGATGGTAATTTTCCCTTTTCACTTCAAGCTGAAGCTTCTTCATTCCATCCCTTTCAAAGTGCATTAAAACCAAGAACGAAGTGTCTACTGAGACTGCAGCTGTCATTAAGCTCCTGCCCCCTTTGAAAACGATGCTAGCTCATTTTAGTTCCTACGGGAAGGCAACACAGTTATTACTATTATCTAGAAGAGAGTAGACTGTTTTTTTTTTGTTTGTTTGTTTTTTTTTTTTTATCTTTTCACATTTATAGAGAGAAATTATCTTTTTGTCTTCAGTGCATAGTTATTTCTATTTTACTTTTGACAGATAGAGAGAGAGACAGAGACAGAGACAGTTAGAGAACCGAACTGTGGGAACTCCCCAGTTCAGCATGTGGGTCCTGCCTGGGCCGGAGCCGGGATTCGATCCTCGGTCCTCA
>PVKE010004785.1:0-11137 GCA_004027555.1 Craseonycteris thonglongyai
CCGCGCTGCCCAGGACAAGTGCACGGAGGACGGATGGAACGGGACCAGGTACCGCGCTGCCCAGGACAAGTGCACGGAGGACGGATGGAACGGGACCAGGTACCGCGCTGCCCAGGACAAGTGCACGGAGGACGGGTGGAACGGGACCAGGTCCCGCGCTGCCCGGGACTAGTGCACGGAGGACGGGTGGAACGGGAGCAGCGAGGGCGCGTGGCGGGACACCGAGCTGCCCGGACCCGAGGCACCGCCCTGGGCACCCCTCCCTTCTCACCTCAGCGCCCCGGCCGCCGTCTCCCTCACCGCCAGGCTGGGGTCGAGCAGCAGCGGGCCGAGGCGGCGAACGGCGTGCCGGCGGGCCAGGCCCGGGAGCGCCGGCCGCTGCTGCACCAGCCGGGCCAGCCCCGCGCAGGCGCACTCGCGGACCTCGGCGCTCGGGTGCTGGAGCTGCAGGACGCGAGCAAGTGTCAGGGGGAGAGCGGAGGGGAGGCGCTGCCCCAGGGCTGCCCACCGAGGCCCGCTCTCCCCGCCCCGTCCCCGGGCCCGGCGGGCCCCGGCCTCACCTTTTCCAGCAGTTCCGCCGCCGGACCGTCGTCCTCCTCTCGCTGCGTCCCGTTCGCCGCCGCTGCCAACTCGGCCTGACAGTCGCCCGTAGGGGAGAAGTGAGGTCGCTTGAAGCGCTTCGTCCGGCTCTTGCCCATGGCAGTGTGAGCCGGGGGAAGCGCGGGAGAGGCGACAAGGGCCACAGCGAGGCGGTGGAGGCTGCCGGGCGGGTGGCGGCGTCTCTGCCCGCGCCCACGCCGTGGCCCGTGCCGCTGCGCCGCGGAGCCCGTCTGGGGACGAAGTGCGCAGGCGCGTGGCGTGCGCGGGGGCGCGGAGGGGGCCGGCGCGGTCAGCGCGCAGGCGCAGACAGGAGGGGGCGGGGCCCACCCCGGACTGGCCAAAGGGTGGAGTCCTGCGGCTTTTCCCCGCCAGGAGGCTGGGAATGAATGGTGATGCCGATTCCGCCTCCCCGAGCTAGTGACACTTATCAAGTTACAGAACCTCGCCAAACCTTTCATTTCCATAACAATTAGGATTAAGGATACCTAACTTGCAAGGTTATTTGTGAGATTTAAGTAGAATAATGTAAAGCACTTAAGGCCAAGCCTGACCTACATAGAGTAGGGAGCTCAAAAATTAACCAAGATGTGGTGTTCCCAGTGCCTAGCACAGCTCTTGTCGCAGTCTAGGTCCAGTTAATGTTTTAGGATGAATGGACTCCCTTAAGAAGTTAATCTGCCTGCCTCGGTTTCCTCATTAGCAAAGTGGGCGATCAATAAAATATACCTAATGCAATTGTTGTAAGGATTAAATGTGTTAATGTATTTAATATGCTAACAACAGAGACTGGTGCATAATAAGCACTATATAAATGTTTGCTTGAAACTTTAACAATTAAAAGGATTCTTTCGCCAAGTACAGTGCTGGGCATTAGGATAAAACAATAACCAAGACAGATTTGGTCCCTGTCCTTTATCCTTATGGAGGTTAAGGTTTAGTGAGAGAGATGTTAAAAATATAGTATTTGTATGAATAACTTGAGCTACAGTTGTGATAAGTGCTAAGAAGGGAGGGAAAGTACAGGAGACACTTACATCGTCTTTATAATTACATATTATTTATTGAGCGCCCAATCCATGCACAGCTTTCTGGTCAACGCTATGGAGAAAAGTTCCACCCCATGGCAACCCTGCCAGCAAGGTGGTGACAGTCTAGTAAGAGAAGTTAATTATACTAAACATTAATTACTATAGCATATTTTGAAAACCAATTAGAGGTGTAGCTAAACTTGTACAGAAACTCAGGCCTATTTAGTACCAACTTTAGGTACAGGGAAAACATGTTGGTAGATTTTACTTCTACATCTCTCTTATCCTGCCGCTTCCCTAGTCCAGGTTTCTGTCTTCTCTTGTCTGAACCACCTACCCTTCTGGTCTTTTTCTACACAGCAGCTACAGTGTCATAGAGTGTCCCTCCCCCGCCCCCATCCCCATCCCCATCCCCGAATGAGTGTCTCTGGTTTTTGCATTACATTTACTCCCTTGCTTAAAAACCCTTTCTATGGCTTTCCTCCAGCTTCATCCCATGTCACCTCTTGTACACTGCTCTTTTGTCACCTTCCAGAGGGCAAAATCTTTTCTGCCTCAGGACTTTAAATAATTCCCAGCCTCTTCCCCTTTCCTAGCGTTGCTTCTTCATAGCTGCCTCCTCTGATTTCCAAGTCAGAGACAGGTCTCCCTTGAGGCTGTCTTCCCCACTTGTAAAATGGATAACTGGACACAATCAGTAATTTCCTATTTTGTGGAAGCAGGTAGGAGGGCAAAGTTGGTGGTAAAGAGAACCTAGCCTGGCCATGATGCTTGGGCCATTTCAATAACAACAAAGACTTTTTTGGAAAACAAACTGTTCTGGTAAGACTGAAGGTATGAGAAACCTTTAACAAAGTTTCTGTCTTGGAGCCAATGGACTCCAAGTAGGCTGGCATCAGGAAACCTGTGAAATCCTCTCCAAATGCCAGTGAAGTGTATGTACATACGTACACAGTTGTATTTCTGTAAGGGAGAAGATATACAGCTTTCATTAAACAAAGGAGTTGGTAACTCCAAAAAGGTCTAAGGACCTATAAAATCCCTCATCAGCTTTATACTCTTGGAGGAAACTGGCAACGCAAATTTGTAAAAGCACGCTCTGAGAAAACCTGCATTTCCTGATTAAGAGCCAGGTGTTATTAGACAGTGATGAATAAGACATATTAAAAATAATCACAGCCTAATAAACTGGGTAATACAATTGCTACTTAAAATTTGCTCTACTGGCCACAAAGTAAAATATCTCATTTGGAACTCGCCTGTATCTGAAACACACATTTTGTATGTTTTAAACATTTTTCAAAGTTGCAGACTAACAATAAACCAAGTGAAAAAGCCCAATCACTAATTATATATAAAGTATTTATTTTTATGCACATATTTACCTACAAAATGTACAGAAAACAAAACAATGCAGAATATATAGAGTACCCTCTTAGGATGTCTTAGGAGCAGAGGGTTTTATTGCTACAGTTCAAAGAATCAAATTTTATACCCATGAAAGCCAACATGAACAATTTAAGTTAAATGGTAGCTTTGTTAAAAAGCTCCATTGAGTTTTCAGCTTTATGTTAAATGAAATTTAAAAGACTGCTCATGAAATAATTTAAACCTTTTCAAAATCTTCTAATAAACAGGTAAAAGGCACCTCTAGTTCTTTAAAATATTTACAGCAATCCCAACGGTGTAGTTTTAAGGGCTATTATATACACGTGGCTAATATGCATACACAGTATGTCAATAACACTCTCTAAACAGTGAGAATTGTAGACTCTGGTTTGTGGCACCCCTCCCAAGTTCTCCTGTGATGGAGTAGCTAATCAATTACATTTACACAATACTCGTGTAACAGCACATCTACCACAGCATAAAACCCGATTATCTAAAACAATGACTATCAAATTCCTGGACAATATGTAAGCTATAACTAAACCTGTATATTCAAAAGCCTTTGGAGTGTTCTTAAAATTAGTTTTAAAAATATTACATAAATTTAGGATTACATGAAAACAGTGAATAGGAAAATATCACAATAGTGACTGAAGTTCACTATCTGGTTTAATAACAATTGTTTCTCAAAACATCTATAATTTCTGATAACATAATGGAGACGAGGTTTCCTCAGTCTAAGCTCACTCTAACGTTTTCCCGCATTATGATTAAGAGAGGAGTGTAAGGAAGAAAGGCACAGCTTTATGTCACGGCCAGTTTGAGAGCTGTGTGATGGCAAGAAGCCATGAAATACTGGTGCCAGAGAACGAAGTCCACATAACATTTTCCTCTTTCACATTGGCAATGATTTGCTATTTACAGTAGTTGCAAAAATACATTATAA
Source organism: Craseonycteris thonglongyai (assembly GCA_004027555.1). Lineage (NCBI taxonomy): Eukaryota > Metazoa > Chordata > Mammalia > Chiroptera > Craseonycteridae > Craseonycteris > Craseonycteris thonglongyai. The sequence goes on from PVKE010004785.1 coordinate 3,964, forward strand.
AAACTGGATGAGGTTCTAAGTTTAACTTAGTAACACACATATATACTTCATCTGAAGTACTAAAGTGACACTAATACTGAAACATAGATAATCAAAGGTACCAAAGCAATGATAACGTGACTCATTACCATCAAGCTATCTGGGTAAATATTGCACACTTCTTGTCAGTTGTTGCTATGACCTTCACGTATCCCCCTGTAAAAGGAATCCTTTATGGCTTTTGCTGTACCACTTATTTGAAGAAAGGCTGTTTGTTTTAGGTCCCACAACGAGTGCAGACTGTCATTGAACATGAGGCCTCGGTTTCAAAATTAGTTTTCCTGTCTGTAAAAAAAAAAAGAAAAGTGAAAGGTTTTCAATACACAGTTCTATTAAAACCACCACCACTTATCTATAAACCTTAAAGAACATTTGAAGGTATCAGAGAAGTTCTCCACATTCAGTCAAAACAAAGCAGTTAGTAAATATGTGTTCAAAGCTCTTTTGTGAAGCTTGCTTCCACTTTTTTTACTTTAAAACACACACATATACTACAATCTTTTATTTGAGAATTCCCTGTCCACTGGCTACCTAAAACATCATTTAACAAAAGAACTCATTTTTTCCAAATGAAGAGCCAATTGTCTCAACACTAAATCGCCTATTCCTTCCCTCTTGACTAAAAATACCATGTTAATCCTCTATTTTTTTTTTTTTTTTAATTGAGCTACTTGGTCTTTCTTCCACTGATCCAGTTTTCTTCCTGCTCTAATACCTTCTCTTTTGCTCTTTATTCTAATTTTCTATACTGGGTATTACTTCTTTAATACTTTTTAAAATTGAAGGTAAAAATAAACAAACCAAAATTGAGACACTCATCATAATACAGCAATACATGATAAACTTTTAAAACACAATAGGTTCATATGTCCATAGTCCATCAAATTATCTATGACTCTATTTAGGATCCTACATACAGAACAGCATTAGAAAAATAAGTTTACAAGACCAATATTCACTGAGCCATTTTTGTCCAATGATGTACACTGTGTATCATTAAATCTAAGATGGTTTCAATGATAACATATATCATGATTTTATATTAGAAAAAATTACTGTCATCTCTACCAATTTAATTGTAAGGCACTGTTGACAGATACATTTCAATTTCAAAAATGTTAAAATGTAAAAAAAAAGTGTCTTAGAATCAATGCTATAATATTCCCACTATTAATTAAATGAAGATAATCTGTTGTTAATAAAATGCTAGTTTTACTTATATTAAAATATTTTGGTCATTTCACACATCTGTAATTTCCTAATGAACAGATACTTACATCATCACAAGACATATTGTACTCTGCTAATACAGTTCGACATCGAGCAGCTATACTGAATAAATGTGGTCAAAGGAAAATTTATCAACAGTAAACTTTTATTTTTTAAAGGATTTATTTTATTGTTTTTGACAGAGACAGAGAGAAGGAGGGCCCAGAGCAGCAGTCTCCATAGTTGCACGTCATCAGTTTTCAACATGGTTTTGTTCCACACAGGTGGGCAGGGGCCTCCTGCATGGGAGGCACACCTTCTTTTTTTTTTTAAAGATTTATTTATTGTTTTTGACAGAGAGAGAGAGAGAGATACAGAGACAGAGAGAAGGGGGAGGGCCCAGAACAGTCTCCATAGTTTCATTCCACAGGTGGGCGCGGGCTGCACAGGGCAGGAACTGGGCTGGGGTCTCGCCCGGGTGAGAACTGAACTGGGGGAACTCCCCAGTTCAGCACATGGGTCCGCACGGGCCGGGGCCAGGATTCGATCCTCGGTCCCCGGGGCTGCAAAGTGAGCGCTTAATCCACTGAGCCATCCCGGCTTCCCCGGCACACCTTGAGCAGAGGGCTGAAGGGGGAGGGTGGGTCGCACTCCCATACAGGTCCGCGCAGGCTGGGACCAGGTTTTGAGTGTTGGTCCCGGGGCTGCAACACGAGCACTTAATCCTTAACCTGCTGAGCCATCCTGGCTTCCACTCCTCAACAGTTAAGCTTTTAACAACACCTATATCACTGAGAAGATGGTTTAACTTAGTTCAGAGCATAAAACTCAATTCATGGTAAAGGATACATTGACGGTGCAACTACTCTCTTGTGTATTCCAGCAAAGAACAAGCCTATTAGAGTGATACAGCTAATGGTGAAAAACGGATGATTCCATAATGATGTGAAAAAGGACACCTGTAAAAGAGAAGTTTGAAATATAAAAATGTTGAAAATCTTAGAATACTGATTGCTACTTCACCATTCATGCATAAAGATATATAACTTTTTAATCATCTAAAAGAGGAGGATTTGAAGACTTCCAATAATCCTAGATCTCCGTATTACTACGCTATAAAAACACAAATACATAATACATTTTATATCTTCACTGCAGCAAGACAATATAGTAATTTTCCCTCCAATCATTCCAAATACTTGAACCATTACAAATTATTTCCTACAGTCAAAACAACCTTTTGTTTTGAGAAGCAGGGTCATTTTATTGTGCATTGCTGTTTTCCCAACATCTGAAATAGCACTTGGCAAACACAGTTGTTCAGTAAATATTGTTGAATGAAGATGAGGCCTCTGATCTCAATGAAAATACAAGTCAAACCTCCTTGTTGCCCTCCCTAGAGCCGAGCAAATTCTGCCATGCACACATAACCTGGTCCCATCAAATCATTTCGGGCAACATCTGCACATATGCAACAAACTCCTTGTCTCCTCTCCACCTGACTAACTCCTACATACCACATGAGACTCAGCTCCAGCATCACTCTTCCTCTGTGCAGAAGCCAGTGAGTTTGGTTTTGAAGCTACTGAGATTTAGATGACCACAGGACATTCAAGCAGGGGAAAATAACTAGTAGCTTTCCATAAAGAACTAGAGTTCAAGAGACAAGAAGGGCTAATTTCAGATCTGGGCATACTAAGAACAAGTACAGGGACAAGGGTCCAAGATCCAGGATTGGAACAAGAGGAGGCACTGAAGCCAGACTACCAGGGAACAGAAAAGTAGACTGAGGAAGGAGAGACGACAAATACTTATAGTCTGGAAAAAGAAATCAAATGGAATCGTAACCAAGTGGGAGCAACAGAATCAAGCTACAGGCATCTGCACTCTGTGTTTTAAGACAAAAAACTAAACTTATAAATTTGTCAAATGAAGAAATGAGAGATTGAAAACATCAGAAGGGAAGAAGATCCCAGAATGATGAGATTCTGAAGATTAATGTTCCAGAGGAATGACTTCTTAAAATCTTTGTGGACAGTTTAATTCCCAGGGGCCAGGTATGTTTTGCATGGCCTATACCATGTTAGCACACAGTGTTTTATGTCTCAATTTTAATTAGATCAGCCAGTACCAGCCTTCTTTCCTCCATGGCAATAGTCAATTGCATCCAAACAGCTGTTTCCCCTTTAAGATCACTTTCCAATTTGCCATAGTCTCACCTGGGGTTTTTCCAGCTAGCCACTGGCTTTTGAGTTTGCAATGCCTGCTATAGATTGCAGTTTAAAACTCTCATCAGATTTGAGGTTATTAAATACTAAAATATAAAGAGCCAACCCTTAGGCTAATCGTTATATTCTCACCTAATTTGGAAAATTATATTAACTACAGAGTTTTAGGTCTATTTCAAATTACATTTAATTCTGTGTTTTATTAAGATCTCAACTATCTGAAATCAGCTTACATTTTTCCCAATTAGAAGTCAGATTCATTTCCCAAGACAGACCTTTTTCAATCTCCTTGCCAGCTTTCTTCACTATTCCCCTAAAGATGAGTACCAAGCGCAGCCTTAAGATCAGACTTTTTAAATGAACACACAGGAGAGTTTCTTATCTGCTACAAAACTCCTCTATTAAGATAAAAGTCCATCACCAACCTCCCCTACCTCCCAGCCTAGTGGATCAAGTCAGGGAGACTCCTGATAAATACCCTACGACTAGGTTTTTCTCCTGTATAACCTAAAACGTTCTAAATAAAGTAAGGTGACCAGACATCCCGCTTTTGGCGGGACAGTCCTGATTTTTAACAATTTGTCCCGCGGCGTTTTAAAAAAGTCCCGATTTTTGGAAAGAATGCACGACAAGCTAGGGAACGGTGGTAGACCAAATTTTTCATCAAGAACCCCCCCCCCCCCCGGTCAATGGTGTCCCGCTTTACCAATGTTGAAATCTGGTCACCTTAATAAAGCTACTAGACGTAGTCTACCTAGTTACAGTTTAAAAAGGGAAAACGGTGTTTAAGATTTGTGAAAATCACATCATCAATTCCTAAATAAATCTGCACAGGGGGGTGGGGGCACTTCACAATAAACTGGAGACCACCGCTTCTCTAATAAAAAAAGCCCATCTTTGAAATTAAGACATAAGTTAGCAGAAAGAGGTATGTGAGAAACATGCTATCAGCTCTTATCAAAGGATGCTTCAAGAAATAAGATAAAATCTGTTATTGCATTTGGTATAGGGATATTCTGAGGTAATGCCCAATAGGAGATCTCCCAGTGTTTCCTATAGTAACCTCCAGGCTGGGAATTTTTGTGAGCGATGAATGCTGGGGGGTAGGGGATGAGGGGAAGCTTTGCTAGTTTAAAGACCTTATCCATGTACTCTTCACACAGGCAGTGAGAACCACAGAACCGCTATGACTGTACTGATGGGGTAACTCAGACTAACCTATAACTCAATTCTGCCACCTGTGCTGGCCACACAGCCTCTCGTGACCTGGTCTCCTTCCTGGTTTTGACCTCCTAGTCTAATGTCTTCTAGTTTTAACTTTTTATTACGTTTATATTTTGCTATTTTACCATATGTTTCCTGCAGAGTTGTTTCAAATATTTTATGGGATAAGACAGTTTTAACAAAGACAACTCACAGAAGAAAATGTTTTGTGATGTTTAAAAGCTGGCACTAAGGACCCAAACGAGCAAAGCCAAACTAAGGCAATGCTTACACTGAAATACGTGAAAATATGTGCAAATGAGGTACGTAAAAGCTGCGCACAAGTTCAGAATTGAATGCAAATATAAGTGGAATAACATTTCTTAAGACCTTTTTCCCTGTAAAAGACAGTTAACCCTTTGACATACGAATTAAATGAAATTCTAGTGAGCAAAAAAGACTATTTATTTTTCAACTTAACATTTGCAGGTGCAATATCCAGCATGAGATTCATATAACCTGTAAACTTTGATTCCAAACTGGGCACCTTTGGTAGCTATTAATTGCATGTACCCCAGCCGTCCTTTGAATTTTATCAGTGACCTGTCTAGGGAGACATCTTCATCCGGAGTGTATAATTGTTCAAACTTATTATTCAAATATTCGACTATGATATGCACTTTTCATATCCTGTCTTCCTTACATAGTATCATTATCCACAAAGTGAAGAAAATATATAGTCAAGGAACATTTGTGAGGCAGTTTTTGAAAATATTGGTGTCTCTAATAGTGCTCTTTTTAACCAGTACATATCTACTTTAGCTTTTCGTACTTGTGACATTATGACACATAACGAAAGGTATGCTTTCATTCTATCACTTGTTACTGGAAACTACTCCTTGTCCTTTTTTGAGTTCTGGTCCTTTGTCTTTTGACTTGCGTATCTATTTATTTCTATGGTTATCATTTCAAAAAAAAATCATCATTTAGCACTTGTATTAAAATACAAACAAGCCCACTTGCTTCGGCAACACATATACAAAACAGAGATGTAGGAATTACTCCTAGTCTTTCCAAAACTAAAGCATTTACACTAGCAATTTAGGTAAATGGTTTTATATTTGGAATATTTTCTTTTTCTTACCAATTCTAGTCTTCGTCTCCTGAACCACAATCATCACTGCTTGATACAGATATGGGTCTTGAACATTTACAAACATTACGTTGTATAGGGCTACCTTCACTCAAATTTGAATCTTCTGTTGAACAGTCAGCCGTTTGAATTTGTTGAGTATCAGTCTCACTGTTTTCACTCAAACACCGCTTTTGACTTTTAGTGTCGCTTTCATACAAACTCAAAACAGACACCTTAAAGGGATTATTTCTACAGTTCACACTGTAACACTGAATATATGCAATTATTGATAATAATAGCATTGTAACTGTACTCAAAGCATATTAAACTGTGCATGTTTCAGAAAAAGCAATGTTTACAATGACATAAGAAACACGTGACATATTTGAGATGTCTGTGTATGTCAAGGGGTTAATTCACAATAGCCAGCCAAAGTTGTTCTTAAGCAAATTAATATGTCATATTTTAATATGATTAATATCACTATTAGTAGTAATATGTAGCATCTGAATAATACTTTACAATGCACAAAGCACTGCTATCTCATTTTATCTATTAAAAATTTTAAATCAAAACTTCTACCTTTTGTGTCTCAGGATCTATTAACCAGTTCCAGGCACCAGTAGCTGTACAGACAGATACCACTATAAGAAGCACTGATGAAAGATAAACACGAAATTAGTAAGGAAACAGGCTCTTAATATATGATACTAGTACCATCAGCTCCTAATAAATGACAGCCAAAGGATGCAGCAATTTACTGAATGGAAAATACACTTGACTCAGAAATTAGCAGACTTGCCTAAGGGAATTCTCTTTAACATTGTGAACCTCAGTAATAGAGGATGATACTGCCCCCTTATTACTTTAGTCAGAACTTATGAAGATTAATGAAATTAAAAGCAGTAAGAACCCAGATGGTAACACTTTAATATAAGGTTCTATGTTATACTACTTTCAATGTGCTTTATGCTGATGTTGCAGATCTTGTAAATTAAAAAAAGAACCACTTCATTTTCTAATGTAAACAACCCAACAAAGATTCCTTTATGAATGCACTGAGAACTCTGAAAACAGGATTTTGCCTTGCAGTCAAGTGCATGCTGTTCAACTAAACAAAGGTCAGTGTCAGAAAGTGTAGAGGGAACACACTAATCAATATTAGATTTTCTTTAAGGGACTTGAAGGTCAGGGTAGAGATTACTGATAGTAGATCTTAGAAAAGGTTTCTTTATTCTCACTAAGCTAGAATTATTTAAACATTCTAAGTAGATCAAAAGTAAAATAAGAATGGCATTACTAAAAAATATAATCAAAAGGCACCAAGACCTAGTTAATATGCTGATCAAGACAGTTAATG
>PVKE010004785.1:11237-62535 GCA_004027555.1 Craseonycteris thonglongyai
CGAGGACCGAGGATCGAATCCCGGCTCCGGCCCAGGCGGACCCACATGCTGAACTGGGGAGTTCCCACAGTTCGGTTCTCTAGCTGTCTCTGTCTCTGTCTCTCTCTCTATCTGTCAAAAGTAAAATAGAAATAAATATGCACTGAAGATAAAATAATTACTCTCTATAAATATAAAAAAAAGATATAAAAAAAAAAAAGACAGTTAATGTCTCAGTTAGGATGTATACATTTTTAAAATGTAGAGATCAAGCTTCAAAGAACAACAGAAATATCGTAAAACCTTAATTATTTAGGATTCCTGGTGATGTACTTTTAGAAGAGGCAAATCACAGAAAAACATCTCATTTTAGGTACGTAATAACAGAATTAAACTTCCAAAATTATGTTTTGAGCTCAGAATAAACTCAAGTTCCTATAATTTTAAAAGCAAACCCACTAGAAGGGACCTCGTACATCTACTTTAATATATATATTAACCATACTGACATCATTAATATGCAAGCGCTAAGACCATGAACCAGAGAAAATAAAGTATGTTTGTTATGTTACATTTTATAAGATAGGACAGCATCATATACATTTTAAGAGTCTCGAGTAGCAGTAAAACAAAGTTTGGGACATGATTCCAAAGTAAACCAGAGAACTTGAGAAAATCATTACTTATGAATTCTGATCAATCAGAATTTTCACAGCATATGATTCAAATGTTTCAAATAGATCTAACAAAAACACAAAAGAAATCCTGACAGAAAAAGACCCCTGACTTTACTAGTGCTCTTCTGGTTGGCTAGAGTGAGCTACACTTTGAAATAAAGTTATATCAGTGATGTGTGCTGTACTTCCTTCTTGGCAGGAATTGAATTTCAATAATGAACATCCAAAAAATTTAAAATGGTCCCAATATAAGTTAGCAAAGCATTTTGTTTGCTGGTGGCATTACCTTATATTTGTCTGACTTTCCTACATATTTCCACTGGGCAGTAACCACAAATCTTTCAAGTTATATTTTGCAGTACTCATGATATTTATTAGACAGTAATAACGTGAATTTTTTTCCTAGGTAAGGCTCCAAAGCAGCACAATTATGCTTTGTTAAAACCAAGTAAGAGTAATTCTGTAACTTTTGCAAGTGTATGTTAAATGATTTTCCTTACATTTTATTTCTGTAGTTGGTAGCAAGTTTTAAAACTGCTAAACAGGCTACTGAAAATGTTATTATGTATGTTGTTTACCCAATCTGTAATATTTGTTTAATGAAAAAATGTATCTATTTTAATGGAAAAATAAAAATTCAACCACAGTGTTTTTTTAGAGTGGCCAGTTCCTTTTCCCAAAAACTTTTTTATACTGTATTGTTTACAATGTTAAATAAATTTAAAAACTATCATAACAAAAGAAAATCTTATGGTTTAGTAAAGCAAGCATTTGTTAATCAAGTTTTATATAAAAGCAAATCATTGCTAGGCAGGGATACAAGTACCAATTGTCAGTTTATTTTCCCTTAAGAAACCATTCAGGTACTTACTTCTCCAACGTCCAGTGGCAGGTTGCAAACAATGAATATATTCAGTAAGTCGCCTCTCGAAAGCCTTGAGATCTAGGTAAAAAGATTTCAATCTTCTAATTAGCTCCCCTTACGAATTTGAGTCTATTTAGATAAAATTTTAGATACTCTAACTCGGGGGTGGCGAACCTTTTGGCGATTGAGTGCCAAAGTTTACGAAATAAGAGTATACTCGCTCGACTGGCGTGCCAACCCATCGAGTGAGATAGAGGTATCGATTATTTTTATGTCTATAAGAGCATAAACAATAATTTTTTAAATGGTGTTCACAGCTCCGCGTGCCACTTGGGCACGCGTGCCACAGGTTCGCCACCCCCGCTCTAACTGCTCCAGGTGGCACACACCACCTTACAAGCATCCCTTGCAATGCTAACTTTGTTTACTGTCCGCTTTAAGCGCTTGACAAAAACATTAGGTTCCTTTTAATCCCAATTTCACATATAAAGAAAACTGGTTCACTTTTAGAAGCTTCGCAAAAACGGTCAAGTGGAAAATCAACAGCAGCCTCGAGCCGCAACCCAAAGCTAGAAATCTGGGGGTTGCAAATACAAGCATCAAAGTCAAGGTTGAGTCTGAATTCTGGTGGAACCAAGAACTTCCTATGAAGACAGACCCACGTGTTATCTAACACCGACGTCTCCGAGGTCTTATTTAAATGCAATGACCGGATTCCTTGATTCCTTCTATTTCATCAACGTCTATGCTGTCTGTCCGGCCCGCTAACGGCGGGCGTGAAAACTCAGTGCCCTTTCCTCGGCGATTTTGGAATTGTGAGAGTCCCACGCCTTCTGAAGGGCAGGCGTGCAAGGAGTCTCCCTTCGGGTGGGGGTGGGGGAGGGTCTCATTGCCACAGTCGGTGCTTTCGCGTGTTTTTAACTTTAAAAAGGAGATCAGGAGGCCCTCCTGCCCTAGCAGTGAGCAGAAACCACGGCAGGGATGAGGGGTGCCACTCACGGGGCCATCAGAACACAACAGCGGTGGACCCGCTGCCACGAGGGCACCGAGCGCGGCTGTTCACTAGCACCGAGCAGGCAGCCACAGAAGCTCCACGGGCTAACCTGGGGGGGCTCGGGGACGCTGACGCCACGTCCCCCCAGCGCCTGCAGAGGCCACGAGAGCCGGAGCCAGCGTCCCGCCGGGTCCCGCCGGCCCCCCGCACCCCGCAAGCTCCGGGCCGCGTCGGTCCATCCTCGGCCGCTGGCTCTCCCCTGGGCGAGGCCTCCCCGACTCCTGCTCCTCCGGCGCCCCGTCGGCTTCCGGGGGGAGCCTGGGACGCGCCAGGGCGGCCCGCTGTACCTTCTGCCTGCTCCAGCGAGTTCATGTCGGGCGGCAGCTCCGGTCACGGCCACGGTCCCGTCCACATCTCAGCTCCGCCGCCCCCGCCCGGCCCTCAACGCCGACTCCCACCGCTACCCGCTGCTCTCTGCGCCTCCTTGTTGCTCCGCCCCCCGGCCTAGACCCGCCACCCTCATTGGGCACCTGTGCCACACGCCGCAACTAAGACGGACGCCTATTGGTTAACTTCTGCGCTGGCCGCGGGCCTAGCGTTGGACGGTGAGCCGGAGGGACCAAGAACTGCCGGCCGCCGGGCTGGTGGGACGCTGAGGCCGCCTGCTGGCCTGGGGAGGAACTGCAACCTGTCCGAGCCGGTTCGTTCATTCGTCTATTTCCAGTTTCCTGCTTGGTTCTTTCATTCCACAAGTATTTATTGAGCGCCCACTACCTTCCTAGCAGTGTTCTGGTCGCTGACAAGGCATACAGAAATCAATAAGCTGGCCCTCCCTCTAGGACTCAAGAGGAAATATGTACAGAACTAACTAGGACCCCCAAAGAATGGAATTCCATACGGACAGAATCTCTTTCCTAGATACCCACCCCCTCCCCCCCAAGCATTTCTCCCTTGATTACTCTTTTCTCATGTCAACTTTCACAAATCTTTAGGGAGGCAAAGTATCCCAATATTTAGAACTCTAAAAAAGTCTATAAATTATACTTGATTAAAATGCTTTCTTGCTGTTTCTTTTTTTTTTTTTTTTTTAAGATTGATTTTTATTGTTTTTGACAGAGAGAGATACAGAGACAGAGAGAAGGGGGAGGGCCCAGAGCAGTCTCCATAGTTGCACATCCTTGGTTTTTCCACATAGTTTCATTCCACAGGTGGGCGCGGGGCTGCACAGGGCAGGAACTGGGCCGGGGTCTCACCCCAGTGAGAACTGAACTGGGGGCACTCCCCAGCTCAGCATATGGGTCCACACGGGCCCGGGCTGGGATTCGATCCTCGGTCCCGGGGCTGCAAAGTGAGCACTTAACCCACTGAGCCATCCGGGCTTCCCCTCTTGCTGTTTCTTTGTGGTCATTCACAGAAGAACTATTCACCCCTTGAGGCTAGGCACCGTATCAAGGATATCCTTATCAGCAAAGTGGGCCGGTTTCAGCAGGCGATAAACATGCAAATGAGCAATTCGTTGCAGATAAGCAGAGCTCTCGGAAGGAAGTAGTAGGGTAGTAGGATGCACTGAATAAAGGAGGGGTAGCAGGAGCTCACGTTCAGGGGCTCGGGGCATTTTAGTTGAGAATTCCCGGATGGATGAGAAGAAACTAGCAACATAAAGGCTAGAAGTTTCAAGCAGCCTTTACCTCCGCTCTTGTCAAGACTTCCACGTAGGGAGCCTTCCCCTGGACCAAGCCCTCTACATACATTTTCCCATTTCACCCTCCAAGGAGATACTTTTTAAAACTGTGGGTCAGAATTCCCCAAGAGGGTCGTGAAATCCATTTAATGAACCATGACTGTTATTTATTTATTTTTTTAATGAATTAAAGTAAAGTAAAAAATATAGATCAACATCATCGGAAGTAAGCCTAAGTATTGTATCATGATCTTCTGTTTCAGTTGTGTGCGTAGGTGCCCACTGTGTTCTGATCATAACGTAAATAATTGAGGGCCCCAGTTCTGGGGAAAAGAAAGTTTGGAAGCCACCACGGTAAGTATCAATAGGCTCATTTTACAACCGAGAAAAGCAAAAATGAGTTTGCTCAGATCTTGCAATTATTGTCATAACCTGAATTGAAGTCCCAAGTAGAACCATCAGTTCTGATTTCTCGCTCACTGCTGCATTTCTCCAACTCCAAGTCGCATTCATCCCGTTTCCCTTTGGCACCCAGCAGTGCTGAGAGGCCAGTGAACCTCTGTGAGGGGACAGGCTCTCCTGAGCTAGATTCTGGGGAGGTGAGGAATGACACAGATGGATGAACAGGGCCTTGCAAAGCATTGTGATAAGTGGGAGCTTTGCTAACTTGCCTTCAAAAGAGGCAGTTCTCTTAACTGCAGGGCTTTGGTTCGCCCGATGGGGTGTGCAGCTTTCTAGAAGAGCAGCAGGCAGAGGGAAGACTAAGGGCTACCACTGAGGTTCTCCCCTCCCGTCTTTCATTTTCAACTACCCGCAAATAAATGTCGAGCATGCCTTTGAAGGGGCGCGCGTCATTAACCTGTCAATGGCACCCATGTGTATGGATCATGGAGGGTGGTGGGTAGTACAAGAGGAGGAGAGGAAAATAGGGCCTTAGGTCAGGTTAGGAAATTTGGAACCTGAAGTAATGGGGATGCCAAAGGATATAGATTCGTAGAAACATCCCGTGGATGAGCTTTGGCAAGGAGAAGATAGTCAACAAGCATTTAAGGAATATGGTACATGTTCCAGGCACTGGGATATGAGCGGAGAATGCAGAGATCTTTCATTCTCGCCCTCTGTAAGGGTAGAGTTTGGTATAAAAACAAAAGACTAAATGCCAAAGAGTTTTCTAATCAAGGATTCTAAAAACATCAGTGATACAGTGAAGATTAGCTTCGAGGAGGGATATGCAACCAATAGCTAAAGTTTGTAATATTTTACTGAGAGGTCTGGCATTCCACCTTTCCTACTTCATGAGCATAGCTCCCTCCAAGCCCCACAACAGCAGTTCTGTGAGTCAAAGGGTGTTATTAAGCCCATTTCAGAGATCAGTCTATAGGTGAGTTGATGAGCCCCAATTAAAACAATGGGCAAAGGACCTAAATAGACATCTCTTCAAATAAGATATACAAGTGACCAATAGCACACGAAAAAAATGCTTAACATCACTAATCACTAGCGAAATGCAAATCAGCAGGTTCGTGGAACACTGGGAGGTGTTCAAAGAGTTTTAGAGTTACCATATGCCCCAGCAATTCTATTCCTGAGTATCTACCCAAGAGCATGGAAAACATGCTTATACAAAAACTTGCACACAAATGTTCTTAGCAACATTATCCAGAATAGCCAGAAACTAGAAACACCCAAGTGACCATCAGCTGGTGAATGCATGAACAGAAAGTGGTATACCTATACAATGAATATTAGTCAGCTGTAAAAAGGAATGTAGCATTGATACATCTCACAACACAGATAGTCCTTGAAAACATGCTAAGTGAAAGAAGCCAGACACAAAAGAGGACGTTCTGTTTTTCTGAAATGTCCAGAATAGACAAATCTCTAGAGACAGAAAGGACATTAGTGGTTGCCCAGGGCTGGGAGGAAGAGAGACTAGAGAGTGACAGCTACTGGATTTTTTTTGCTGGGGGTGATGAAAATGTTCTGGAATTATAATAGATGAGTGATGGTTGCCCAACTTGGCAAATGTACTAAAAAGCACACATCACAAAAATGTACTCTTAAAGGGGTGAATTTTATGGGATGTGAATTATATCGACAAAAATGATGGAAAGGTTCTTTAACGTGGTGTTTCTTTTTCCTCCCCCTTTTAACGTGTTATTGTTTCTACCTTTTAGTCTAAGACATCTCAGCATTTTTTAAGAGGTAGGCCATGTGCAAATCAACGTCTTAAGAAAAACAAAGAAAAAATCCTGCTGGCCCCAAATCGAACCTGGGACGGCGTGTTTTGTGATGGTTCTGGACAAAGAGAGAAAGCACTGATGTGGCCCTGAAATCAGTGAAATAAAACTCACGTTTTTGCTTGTTTTTCACTGTGGTTGTGCGTTCCTCCTTACGTCGTTTCCTGTACTCCCTGAAACAATCTGCCAGTTCCCCTTGGATCTGCCCTAGGTGTTCTGTTGACAGAAACTTTTTCTTGAGCAGAGAAATAGGGGTGGGAGGGCACCTCTGGCTTGTCATTAGCTGGTCTCAGTGTCGTGTTTGCTTGGAACTTGGTGTAAAGGGCTGCAGGGTGGCAGTTGGGAACAAGTATTGCCCCTTGTATCATAACTTGTACAAGTTTCACTTGCTGTTGATATTGTGAAAATGGTTTAATCCTAGAAAAAAGCAATTTATTTTTTTAGAACTTTTGATGTCTTTGTTGGTCAGACTTCATCAAGCACAGTATGGAAGACCTTCAGTAGCTGAAATATCCTTTCAATCTGTGTCTTGGTTGTTAGGTGATTCCAGGGTAAAATAGCAAAATTAGTGGTGGTCATAAATGCAGATGTCAAGATTTAATTTGGACAGTTGTTGCTGATGTTACTTGAATTCTAATTGATATAATTTTTTTAAATAACGCTCTTTTCTATCTTTTCTGGGAACAAAAGTCTTACATTAAAACATTATTTGGGAAGGATTATAGACTGACAGGAAGTTACAGTAAATCTCTGTTTTTAAACATTCAAACCATGCTGCAATGCACAGGCAAAATGTGCACATTCTCTGTAACCCCCCTGAACGTTTGCTGGTGTGAACAGTCTGGTATGAAATGGATCCTGCATGTGCTCCTGGGCCAGAAAAAAAGCATGCTAGGTGAAAACTGAGCAAACTGAACAAAATGTGGACTTCAGTTATTAATCATGTGTCAGTGTTGGCTCATTCATTGTGACAAATGTGCCACACTCGTGCAAAGTATTAATAACCGGGACACTCTGTGTAGGTTACATGGGAACTATCTTACATTGGTAGCATCTTTACAATTTTTATGAAAATATAAAATGTATTGATTTTTAAAGTGTGTATGTGGGGGCTGTGAGTGTAGCAGATATTGTTGAGTGACATAGAGAAATGCAAAGCTGGGTCAGAGGGGCGGGAGAGGAGCTGGTGAGGAAGGCTGGGGCTCGCCCTACAGAGAAGCTGTCCCTTGGGCAGAGCCCGGATGGAAGTGAGGCTCGTCCATGTGTGTGACGGGGGCGGGGGCGCGTGTTTTCTCCTGCAGGAGAGAACTTGGAGGCATGCAGGTTGCCGCGCAGGGAGCCTGCTGGGGGAATGGAGGAAGTAGGAATTAGGCTGGACAGGCGGGGGTGGTGGAGGGTGGGATAGTGACAGGGAGGTGGCAGGAACCTTTAACGTCATGGTCAGGACGGTGGCATGAACACTGGGCCAGAGGCCGGCAGCGTGGGGCTGGCCGTCTTCCCTGTGGCTTGGCTCCAGAGTCACCAGGGCCCTCCGTCCCCAGGCTTTGGGACGTTACCACTCGAGGGCCTCGGTGGGCTTCAGAGCAGGGGTTGGAAATCTACAGCCTTAGGGCCAAGTCCTGTCCCCCTGTATTTTCTACAAAGGTGAGACCGTACCTTTGTTCCCCTTCCCATCAGCGAGGTGGCTACGTACATTCACAGTACGATTTGTAGTTGTTTTGTCACATTCTGGAATTCATCCTGGGACGCTTTCAGCTTCCTAAGTGATTTGCTATAATTTGCATACAGTAAGGGTCACTATGCCACAAGGGATGAAAAAACAGAGTTATTTTCTGGAGGGCGGGCCCCTTGTCGTCCAGGCTTCCCCCGCTAGGCGAGGGCTCTAGGAACCGGTCTGCATCGTGTACCAGCTGGTGTGGCTGTGAGAGGCTGCACTTGGCTTCAGTGAATGTTTTTTGGAGACTCAACACGCTTGCCCATTTCATGATGAGTGAGTGACACTAACAATGTGCAGCATGACAGCGTACCTACCCACACCGTGCTGAGTGTTCAGCAGTTTTTGACCCCAAACCGCATCATGACTTCCAAGCCCCACCTCCCTATTCACCTGAACTGACTCAGAGCGACTCTTTTTTTTTCCCCCTGGATAAAAAAAGTCCTCAAAGGGAAACGTTTTGCTGATGTGGAAGAATTGAAACAAAAAACAGCAGAAGCACTGAAAGGCATCTACATAACGAGTTCAAAAACTATCTTGAGCCGTGGAAAAAAGCGTCTCAATAGGTGTATTGCTTCAAATGGCGAGGACTTTGAAGTTGAAACATGTAATAATAATTACATATTTATTTTATAAATAAATTCTGGGTTTTCTCGGGTTTCCCCCCACAAAAGTTCAATGGGTTCTGACAAATGCGGTGTTGTGTGTCCACCACAACTGTATCATTCAGAATTATTTCACTGCCTATTCGTGCTTCCACTGGTCAGCTCCTCTCCTTCCCTTCAAACCTCAGGCAGCTCCCGATCTCTCCAGCTCCCTAGTCTTGCCTTTTCCAACATGTCATGTAATTGGAATCAGGTCGCCTTTTTAGCGTGGCTTCTTTCACTTAGCAAGATGCGCTGAAGATCACCCATGTCTTTTTGTGGCTTAATAGCGTATCTGAGTTTGTCACTTAGTAATATTCATTGTGTGGATGGACCACCGTTTGCTTCTTCATTCACCTGTGAGGGACGTCTTGGTTGCTTCCAATTTGGGGCTATTATGAATAAAGCCGCTGTAAACATTCGTGGGTTTTTGTTTGTGTATGTGGACATACGTTTTCAAATCAGCCGGGCCTGTTTGCTGAATCGCATGGTAGCTCTGTGTTTCGCTGAGTATTGGCCCCTGCTCTATAGAGGGACAGGACCTCTGACTCGTTTGGGTTTGTGTCCCTTTGACGGTCCCATGTCACTCCCCTCTTCCTACTTCTGGAAGCATGATTGAAATGTCTCCAGAGGAGTGTTCAAATTCAAATTCAAATTCAGTGAAATTTGAAATGATGATGGAACTTCTAAGAGTAGACTCTTAAAAATCTTTTTAATTTTAAAATTGATCCCCAGTGGGTCCTATCCTGAGAACTTAATAGATGAGCTTCCTAATAAGCTGAGGTAATTGAGATATAGCAGTAAAAAGTTGAGTTCCTGGAGGCTTTGGGTGGGGCACGTGCATTGAATCTGAAATCGTGAGGAAAGTGGGAGGATTCTGTCTGCGAACACTTTGAAACCTGTTCACGTTAAAGAAGGGGAAACAGTGACGCAGGGAATAGGCTTGGATGTTATTCAGCTTTGCTGGTGTAGAATTCTTGATGTGTAATATTGATATATGATGATTCCCCGCCTACGAGCATACTTAAAGGTTCAGTTGAGTTTCGGTAGATAGGTGTCAGGCCAGCATGACAATCAAGATCCTGAGCACAGCTGCCTCGTTCTTTGTAGGCCTCTCTCCCATATCCCACCGTATGGTGCTACGCGCTGCACCGCGTTCCCCTGCAATCCGTCTGTCGAAGGCCTGACCCACGGCGTGACTGACTATATGTGGAGATAGGGCTTTTAAGAGGTAATTAAGATGCATTAAGATCCTAAAGGTGGGATCCTATTCCGATGTGATTGGTGGCCTTTTAAGAGGAAAAGCCGCATGAGGACGCAGCAAGAAGGTGGCCACATACAAGCCAGGGAGAGAGCCCTCACCAGCACTCAACCGAGCTGACCTCCTGATCCCGGACCTCCAGCCTCCAGCACGCTGAGATTCACTTCTGTGACTTCCGCCACCCACCCACTCCGAGCGATCTCGTGAGCACAGCCTGAGTGGAGGACGATGAGCGGACACGCCACTGTGGGCTCTTCATCCACACGTTGACGGTCATTTCCAGTTTTGAGCGAGTACAAGTCAAACTGCTGTGAACATTTGTGCTCAAGTCTCTGTGTAGCTGTGCTGCTCTCATTTTTATCTGGTGAATACCTAGGAGTGGACTGGCTGGGTTATGTCCTCTTACGCTTTACTCGTTTCAAAACGGCCCAGCTGTTTTCTGCGGTGACTGCCATTTCGCATTCCTGCCAGCAGCACAGAGGGTTCTGGTTCCTCCACCTGGTTCTGAGGCTCCAGTTCTGAGCTGCTCTCACTTGGGAGGTGCCCCCATGTGTGTGGCAAAGGCGCGTCACCTGCTATGATGTCGCCAGCTGAGGTGTGCCCTCCGGAGCCCTCCCTCACACTCCTTAGGTTATCAAGTGAAAATTCTCTTTATGCCTCTGTTAAGTTACTTGCCACAAAAATTTAGAATGCCTTAATATCTTCATTCCTTTCACGTGTCCTTTCGTCACCTTTGCTAATCGGTTTACTTGCAGACTTCCCGGGGCAGCCCTGGAGTTTCTGGGCTTTGAATGATTCCAGTCAGACACGCTTGGATTTGAATTTGTGGCAAGTCATGTGACCCGAGCCTCAGTTTCCTCATGTGTTTTTAAGAAGTGGGGGTGGAGGTTGATGTTACCCAGCTTGCACAATTGTTACAAGGCTCCCATATGATGCATCGACAGCGTCCTCACTGAACACCTGGGAAACTTCATTTCCCGAGACACGTTTGTAACCATAAACTCCATGTGCTGTTTGACAGTGATCGACTTCCTGCCCACGAAGTGAGTAGGAGAAGAACTGAAGTTTTAACGGGTGACACCAGTCATAGGGACACCATAGAGAATGTGGCAACACGCAGTGGCGTTGCCAGGGCTCAGGGTGCCAAGGTTTCCTGGGCACGTTTTCATGACTCCCTCGAAGGCGGTGCCCGCGGGTGATTCTTCGGATCCCCAGCCTCCAGGTTCCCTGGGGGCTGCTTTTAAGAAAGACGCCTTGGCTCCGGGAAGGATGTCTCCCGGCCTCTGGGGTCCGATCCCGTGTCCGCGCCTGCCCTTCTCAGCTTGGGCTGTGGGGTTTACACACAAGCTTTCTGGCCTGTGGGATCCTTCGTCCAGCTGGCCGAAGAGCGTTAAGCGTGTGTGGGGACCTCCGTCCCCTGGAGAATCGGGGAGCTGTTCTCTGCTGGCTGGCCCACACTGGTCATCGGAGGCGCCTGGTGTTTGAACAGTCATCCGGAAAGGTGTTCCGAGCAGCAGGTGCATGACGCTAGTGTGGCCGGGTAGGCCGGCGCTGGAACCCCACGGGATGTGGAGGTCCCAGGGAGGCAGGAAGTGTGGGTGTCAAGCTCCGCCTTGCCAGGTGGGGGTGTCTGGAGGCCCTCTCTGCTCTGCCCGGCCGCTGGGTTCCAGATACCCCGTGGCATCTGTCCTTAGAGCCAGCTGGCTTTCCTGACACCAGACAGGCTAGTTGCTAGGAAGCTGAGTACGGCAAATGCAACTTCCTTGTGACTTGCCCCCATGCGGCCACCTGCTTACCCCTTCTCATGGTCTTCAGACTTGGCCAGATCGCGGAGGACAGGGTCGTACGCCGTGCCTGTGCTCCGATCCTTTTTGGGAATGGAGCGCTTTCTAATCACTCTTTAACCCTCACAGTCCACATGCATGGCAGTCCACCGGGTGTAGTCCCTTGTTTCCCTCGCTAACAACGTGGAGCAGCATTTTCTTCCTAGGTTTTGCCCTTTGCTGATTTATTTTATTGTTTGAAAGAAGGGAGAGAGAGAGAGAGAGAGAGAGAGCAGGGGGAGGGCCCAGAGCAGTCTCCACAGTTGTACGTCATTAGTTGTGACATGGTTTCATTCCACACAGGTGGAGGTGGGGCCACGCAGGGTGGGAACTGAATTGGGAGCCTCCCGCATGGGACGTGAGAACCTGAGCCATCCCGGAGGTTACCAGTCGCACCGCAGTTCCACATACGAGGTTTGCACGGGCCGGGGACAGGAATTAACCCTTGGATTTTGCGATTGTGAGGCAAGCGCTCAACCACTGAGCTATCCTGGTATCCCCCCCTCTTCGCGTTGTCCTCCATGTAGATCTATGTTGTATGTTCACCGTATGACTCTTACGGAGGGTGTCTGCGTGTGTCCGCATGCATTTGGCATGCAAATATGTGTCACTTCATGGGGCTGTCCAGGACTTGGAATTGATGCCCATGGATCATTTAGGAATTTTTCCCCCCCAGGCTCCATTGTGGAGCTCATGTCAAATATAGTAAAGGTGGCAGATGATCCTCCAAATTTACGGTGAGGTTGGTGCAGCATCTAGCAAAGAGAAGCTTTACTAAAAACAGTGATTAAAACAAAAAACAAAAAACCAGACACTCTCCGCTTTACATACTTCTGGATTCGGTTCAGGTCAGTGAGGCAAATCGGGCTCATTTCCGTCCTGAGTTCGTAACGGCCCTTTCTTGTGACTGACCTGTGCCTTCACTTGTCCACGGCGCAGATGCAGTCAAGCAAACAAACTAGACAAAAATAGCAACAGGCGTCAAAATTAGAGGAGAAAAAAGTCTTGAGAAAAGCCATTGTTCGTGTTTTTAGAAGCCAGTTTGACTGAAGATTTAATCACCTGTGAGCATACCAGCACTGCAGAAGCTAATGGAAGGACGGCGGGAAATAATTCCTTCATACATGTAATTTTGTTTGTTGTTTTTTTTAGCAGGAAGCTGTCTAAACCTTTTCTGCTGATTCTTATTCCCCCCAAGAGGGAGATGTTCAGGGGCGTGGAGACATGCTAAGGGAAAATGTCATGTCGTGGCTCCATTTGCTAACAGCTTTAGCAGTAATTCAGATGTGTTCGTACTGTGCAGACTTACGTGTTTGTTCAAATGGACGTTATTAATATTTGCTTTTTGGGACGTCCCTCAGGTCAGCTCGATCACAGGAAGCCATCCTGCTTTAACTTTTACCTTTCCGTGGTCATTGGAACTGCAGGCTGAAGGGACGTGGCCACCAGCCTTTGGTTTCTTTGTGGTGTTCAGTAAGCGCCACGTGGTTGACCCACCCTGCGGGCTGTCCCTTCTCCCGCACCTCCACCCCTTTTTTGTGCTACGTGATCATGAAATGCAAATTTATTTTATTAGGAGACAAATCTGTATGCTGGCGCTGAGTATGAATATAAGTCACTTAAAGATGGTTTTATTTATTTACTTTTTATCCAAGGGATGGACAAATCAATGCAAAAGTGTCTGATGCTAACAAGTAAAAATCCTTTTTCAGAACTTTTCCATCCCAAGTCCCACCCCTTGTTTGTGACTTAAATTGCTCAAACTGGTCTATTGTTCTGGAACTTGCTTCTTTCACTTGATGGCATGTAATAGAGGATTGATTCATCCTCACGGCGTTGACCACTGCGTAGTATCCCAAAGTGTGCAAGCCAGTTTGGAAGGGTATCTTGTTATTTCACTCGTTCACAATCAGCAGTGGCGTTCTTCGAAGCAACTAAACACGTAAACCCACGTGGCAGCTCCGGATTCTTGCCTTGGATCTATGTCTACAGCTTTTGGTAAAAGCGGCTTTCCTTGAACTGTATTTGAATTGATTTTTATATGTATGAACCTTGACAGGGCCTCTCTCTCGCCTGCATTAAAGATGAGATTTGTGTCAGATTAGATTAATAATTCAAAATTGAAAAATGCTTTCCTCAGCTGGGAAGAATTCGGGAGTGACTGTTTTCGGAGGCGAGCTTCTCCCAGGTAACATTTCCCGAAAACGAGACTTGGCGTGCTTGTGCCATTATGTGATCTTCCAATGAAGAGATTCCGTTGGCCCCGATCGGAGAGAAACCTGGGGGCAAAGATGGGTGCTAATGGCTTACCTCTGTTGTGGGCCTGTTCTGCCTCAGGCACCTGCATTAACTCATTCAGTCCCCATAGCAGCACCTGGGGGAGGGGGCGGTCTTCTAATAGCCCCATTTTACAGGTGAGGAAACTGAGGCACACAGACTGATGTTGGGCAACTCGTCCCAGCTTCCCCAGTTAGTAAGTGACAGAGCTGAGATTCAAACCCAGGTTGTTGCCATGTCAACACCGTACTCCCTTTCCTGAAGGACCAGGTACTAGCTTCTGGGGCCCCTCCCAGTCCCCCCTGATTACTGAGGGGGGAGGTGGGGAGTTTACATACCACTTCATTAAAAGGAAGTCCATATAACGTTGGAGGGAAAAGCAGCAAGGACACAATGTCACAAGGGTTAGAGAAAGCAGGTGGCGTAAAGAATGGCCCCTGGAGTCACTGGCCAGGCGTCGGCTGTGACGGCAAAGCTAAGGTCTGCCTGAGTGTAGACACGGTCTCATGTCACACAGGATTTTCAGGGCACCGGGGACACGTGGACTCAGACAACAGCTTTGCACCGAAAAGCTGGGTGCTAAGTCTCTGCTCTGTCATGAGGTTGGATGTGGGCAGGAACCCAAATGAAAATCAGACAGGAAGGGGCAAGGGATGGCCCCTGGGGGCAGGCTGCTGAGTAGTCATGGCTGACGGAGCACTATCTGGGCCGCTTTGCCAGGTAGTGTTACTTCTGGTCAGGAACGAGCTAATTGCTACCCGCAGGACACGCCTCGTGCCCAGAAACCTCGGTGTCTGGGTGCTGCGGAGCCGCAGTCAAAACACCTGATTTAGGGGCCAGTCCCCTGCCCTCTTGCCCTGTCTTCTGCTGAGTCACCCCTTTAGGTGACTAACCGATTACCCAGCATCTGTGCACGATTCCACGCACCTTTAGCCAGGGCACGTCACGAGCCTTTGAGTGTTCGGGGGTGACGTGAGCAGACCTCGTTGATTCATTTTTTACCCACATCCAACAAGGACCTTCAGACACAAATGCCCGTTCTTTCAAAGGTGAACGCTTCTGACAAAATGACCATGTCCTCAGAATAAACACCTTAAAGTGTGGCGCTCTCTCTCTCTCTCTCTCTGTATGAGTTTTACGTGACAAAGATCAGTGGCTCCGTATAGGACAGTCCATCATCACAGGCATGAGGAAATGAATGAGGAAGAGCAGGAACACCCAGAAACTCATCATTTTCTAAAACAAGAACCGATAACCGAGTGTCATTTTACCTCTGCGTAGACACAGCCTTGATGTAGGGGCCTCTGTATCGTGCTAGCTGATCCGCTATGGTTTGTTAGTTTGTTTCTGGCTTTAGGGGGCACACTGAGAGGGAAACTGTATTGGCACCAACGATTATATAGTCTTGGCCAGATGTCAGATGTTGGATGTCGCTGACGACTCAGAAGGAAGGGAAGGTCCCCATTCTCACCCCCAGCACTCCCTGGGCAGTGACAAGCCTGGTGGAGATTCTGCTTAACTGTCCTCGCCGGTCCCTTGTAGTAGTAGTGTTGTCTTTCATATATGCTTTTGTAAGGTCACATATGCTGTGACCTCCTCGCAGAAGCAGGAAAATATCAAGTTTTCAGACGATGTCAGCGGCTGGGATGCCCAGGAGGAGGCGCTCTGTCAGCACTTTCCTCCCACGGTTCAGACACAGCGTGCATGGGAGCGGCCTGCAGGTTGCATGATCGTTTCTGTCAGCAGAGAACGGAGGCAGATTCGCCTTTCTTAGCGTGTCGTGTACGTGAGCTTGCGGGCTAACAGCCGCATGGAAGCCGCTGAGAGCTGAGACGGTAGGAAGCGCTCTGGGAGAGCGCCCCTGAGCAGTTACGGTCATGAGGATGGTGCTGCTGGGTGTGCGGCAGCGGGGGTCACACAGGCTAGGAGGTCCCTCACGGCATGGGGGAGGGGGATGCAAGAGGCCAATGCCTCTAGACTGTGACGGAACTTCCCTTTAATAAATTGAAAGACAGCCAGACCTGTCCTGGATGAATTTGCTCAGACAATAGCTTATACCGATTTTGGACCCAGGGGCAGTACCGCCTCAGCAGCTTTGTTTCTCCCCAAAGGGTAGCAATATTGGTGCAATCCTCAGGGACATGCAGCCACCCCTGACCGGGTTCACTTTATCGGCCCGCATGGCGAGCACCTCACTTATCTGGAATACACACAGTAAAAAAATGTAGGATCCCACTCCCCACTTACCTACATTTGTGATGCGCCAAAGTGTCTATGGAACGACTGTTCCGTGACATCGATTTTTTTTCTTATGTTTGATGGAAAGGAACCCACCTTTGGGGGTGCTGGGGTAGCTCAACAGGTTGAGCATTTGCCTTGCAGCCTTGAAGTCCCGAGATCCGGCCCCAGCCACCAGGATGGTGGTGAAGGTTCCCACCTCCCATGCAGGAGGCCCCCAGTTCAGTTCCCACCCCAGGCAGCCCCACGTCCACCCGGGTAGAATGAAGCCATGTCACCACTAATGATGTGCAACTATGGAGACTGCTCTGGGCCCTCCCCCTTCTCTTGCTCTCTCTCTCTCTTCTCTCAAACAATAAAAGATATCTTTAAAAAAGCAACCCACCCATCATTTTCGTGTGCGTGCACGCGTACACAGGCGTTTAAGGGGATATGCAATAGCCACAGGCCATTGGTCGCAGGATCACACAGCCTGGTGATGGGAATGGTTCCCCTCACTTTCGCATCGAGCCTCCCTTGAGCACTCCGGAAAAGGGGGGATGATGACTCCCCATCTTGTGTCCTTCGTGAACAGTGTAAGGTAACCCTGTCCTCTTGCACCATAATTACGCTTCATGAGTCTGTGAAAAGTAAGTTTGGCTCAGTCTAGACCTACTACTTGAGACAGGTCATGCTTTGAAAATGTCATATTTTTTCTTTGGACGTTGCCACACTTTCAAAGGTGACATTTGTCAGTGACTAAGCTGATCTAGTTGAGGAAAAACGAGTTGGATTCATGTCACAAAATACTCTCTTGTCGATCATAGACAATGGAATTGTCAGTTGTCCTTATTGCTTCTGACTTAAGAATCCATTAAGAACCCATAAGAGTATATTATGCAACAAATTCAGTTCTCTCACGTGGAACTTTTGACCAGCTCTCACCTCCGTTTTTCTCCCCTTAGTGGGGCATCTAGAAGACTCCGTGTTCGCCCCCTGCATTGTTGTGGACTACCTTCCCTGCCAGCTTCACCTTTTCTAGAATACCTCAAACACTTGATTATTCTTCGTCTCAAGAGTGGGCACAGAGATGAACTCTTTTCTTCACTAAAATGCACGGATGCAGATGGACCACCCTCACCTCTGGGAAGCATCCCTGGGAAGGTCACCTCTGTAGCTCACCCGGGGTCACACCGGACAGGCCTGCTATTCTGGGGCTCTCTTCTGAGCTCTTCATGCTGACTTGCTCCTGTCTGTCAGGACTCTACAGGATGTCAGCCAAGCCTGCTTCCTCTCTCTGCATGTAGGCAGCGGCCAGGCAGGCTTTCCCACGAGGCCCCGGGGTCGTCTGTGCCAGCCCGAGTCTCCTTAGCTGTGGGGGATTTTCACGCCTAGGTCATGACACCTTTCCCTTGGACAGAGGCCCTACGGGACGCTGGTCACTGGATTTGTGTCCTGCCTGTGGCTTTGGGAGCCCGTGGAGAAGTCAGTGCAGGCTCAGTGCTCTGTCACGCAGCCATAGTACTGGAACCTAAAAGACAATAGTGAAGAGCACTTGCTTCCGTCATTTGGGGACATAGGAGGTCGTGTATTTGGACCATTTCGTTTGCTTTGCCTCTTTGGAGCCACCCGTACCCACCCGGCGCCCTCCTGCTCAGCACTGTTCTGAAGAGTAGCAAACGATGGTTGTTCCAAGCAGAGAATGTGTCTCATCTATTTGAAGTCAATAATAAAGCTAAATCACATTTATGTCATACATAAGTTCTGAAAATGTAAAAGAAAACACACACTTTCAGAAACGACAAATCCTAGGGCTGGGGGGGGGGTGGGGAACAGTGTGACTTGAACAGATTGTGCAAAAGACCAAGGACATCCAGTTACTGAAGTATTCAAGCTTGTGCACGTAATTACCACTGAAGTAGGGGGTTGAATAATTTGTCAGATACCAAAATACTTAAAAAAATAAAAGCACTCCTTTGAAAAGCATATATTTTTAACATGTTACAAATTCAGGAGATAGTTTCTTTTTTATGTCCAGAATTGTATCAATAGGTACACATTTCTCATCCATTAATTTAATTATTGAACTCAGAACATCAGGAAAGAGAACTTGTTTTGTGCGATAAGCTATGTGTAGTTTAGCAAAGGTCGCCTTAGCTGGCTCTCCCTCACAATGCTTTACAGCCAACGATTTGTTTCCTACCTCGCACACAGCCATTACTCAGAAGCACATGGAGCTGCTTCTGTGCAGAGACAAGCATTTAAAACAGCCAAACAGAGAAACTTCAGCACCCGGAGGCAAACCTATATTCTTTCTTTTTAAATGTAACCTTCATAAACACAGTTGAAGTTTTGGCCAAATACTATTGTCTGCAGCGTCCCTGGGGTCCTAAATTTGTTCAGGAGCGGGTGATACGGGGCAAGGCAGGGCAGGGGCCTCCCATCTGAAATTAACCTTTTACGAAGTCCTTTTCGCAGCAGATAACCTAGGAGGGATCCAAAGACATCTATGGCCTGACTGCAGCCGGAGATTACGCAAAGACCCCTCTGGGTCTGAGTTTACTTTGTACGTACTATTTAGGGCCCGGAGAGCTCCTGCCCTGACCTGGAAAGGCTTTTAATGCAGTTTAAGATTCTCAGGACCAGAGCCGAAGTCCACAGAGCAACGTAGAGGAAGCGTGACTCCTCACGCCACAGTGACGGAGCCTAGAAGCCCAGTGCTGCCTGTCTGCCTGCCTATCTGCCTGCTTGCCTGCCTGCCTGCCTGCCTGTCTGTCTTTTTGCCTACCTGTCTGCCTGCCTGTCTGTCTGTCTGCCTGTTTGCCTGCCTGCCTGCCTCTCTGTCTGCCTGTCTGTCTTTTTGCCTACTTGTCTGCCTGTTTGTCTGCCTGCCTACCTGTCTGCCTGTCTGTCTTTTTGCCTACCTGTCTGCCTGTCTGTCTGCCTGTTTGTCTGCCTGCCTGTCTGTCTGCCTGTCTGCCTGCCTATCTGCCTGCCTGCCTGCCTTCCTGCCTGTTTGTCTGCCTGCCTACCTGTCTGTCTGCCTGTCTGCCTGCCTGCCTGCCTGCCTGCCTGCCTGCCTGCCTGTCTGCCTGTCTGCCTGCCTGCCTGCCTGTCTGTCTGCCTGCCTGTCTGTCTGCCTGCCTGTCTATCTGCCTGCCTGTCTGTCTGCCTGTCTGCCTGTCTGCCTGCCTGCCTGTTTGCCTGTCTGTGTCTATCTGCCTGCCTGCCTGTCTGTCTGCCTGCCTGCCTGTTTGTCTGCCTGCCTACCTTCCTGCCTGTTTGTCTGCCTGTCTGTCTGCCTGTCTGCCTGCCTGCTTGCCTTTTGTCCAAGTCTTGCACAAAGAAAGTTAAAAGGGAAACACTCAAAGGCTTATGGTGAAAAACAGCCGCCCTGCTTTATCCGCTTCGCACCCCCACTCTGCTCTCTGCGGACGGCCACTCTCAGCCCCTCATGGTTTCCTCTCCAGTTGTGCCCTCTGACTGCTGTAGACGAATAAAATGCCTGCACTTTCAGGTTTTGTTTCAAAAAAGCCTTTTTCAAGTTCTGGTCAAGATGGTCTGTGCTCACCTCCTCCCATGACCAGGTCAAAATTACAATGAAATGATAGCAAGTCAGCCTGGAGAACCATCTAAAGACAAGCTGATGGAACTCCTATAACTAAGGATATAAAGAAGAAGCCACATCAAGACTGATTCATGATAATAAAAAAAGGAATTCCAGTAATAGTGCAAAGCAAAACTAAGAAAAAAACTTTTTGAGTAGCCAGCAATGGTTGAAGTTGCATCTGTCTTTTTTAGGCTAGGTTTGTTTAGCAGGAAGAGTTCCCATTAACACACATGACACCTATTTCTCTCCCTCCCCTCCACTCCCCTCTCTTCTCCTTACCTTTCCACCCCTCCACCCATCTTTCTCTCATCAGCTTAACAGAAGCAGCCCGATTGTGAAATGGGGGGTTGTAGGTTTGTATGGAAGCAGTAAACCAAGCTGCCTCATGTTATGATTCTGAAACAGAACGTAATGTTTGATTTTGAAATCCAACAGGGCACCTGCTGTGGAGGGCCCCAGCCTCTTGCATCAGTAGACACTAACATCTGTGCTGAAAGCTGAGACAGTTTAAACAACATGTAGTTAAATTAACCTTGTGATTTTCCAATTGTATATTTTTTCTTCATCTTTTTGTAAATGTGCTTTTAAATGAAATCAGGGCATTCATTTGATGTAAAGCACTCTTGTCCCTGGTACATGTCACATGCCCCATCCTGTGGTGCTGGTGGCTAAGGAGTATAAGAGATTTGGGGCTAAACAGGAGCAGCAAGAACATGCTGGAATTTCTCTGAGGGCCAGAGGTCTGGTAGATGATTCCCGGGTCTGGTAGATGGCTCCCAGGTCTGGTAGATGATTTCTGGGTCTGGTGCATGACTCCCGGATCTGGTAGATGATTCCTGGGTCTGGTAGATGATTCCCGGGTCTGGTAGATGACTCCCGGGTCTGGTAGATGATTTCTGGGTCTGGTAGATGACTCCCAGGTCTGGTAGACAGCTCCCAGGTCTGGTAGATGGCTTCTGGGTCTGGTAGATGATTTCTGGGTCTGGTAGATGACTCTCAGGTCTGGTAGATAACTCCTGGGTCTGGTAGATGATTTCTGGGTCTGGTAGATGGCTCCCAGGTCTGGTAGATGGCTTCTGGGTCTGGTAGATGACTCCCGGGTCTGGTAGATGGCTCCCGGGTCTGGTAGATGACTCCCGGGTCTGGTAGATGACTCCCAGGTCTGGTAGGTGACTTCCGTATCTGGTAGATGGCTCCCAGGTCTGGTAGGTGACTCCTGGGTCTGGTAGATGACTTCCAGGTCTGGTAAATGACTCCTGGGTCTAGTAGATGGCTTCTGGGTCTTGGGCGCCTTCCCATCTATTCTGTCCCTTCGGATGATCAGCGTCTTCTCTTCCTGTTGCATGAGGGAGAGCATTTGTATAGGAGTGAGCAGCACTTGCTCATCGATTACCTGAAGATAACTGGAGGGAGTTTGACACTGTCCCGTTTCCTTCTGCATTTTAAACCTTGGAAAATCTTTTTCTGCAAATCCATGTGTGAAAGAAAAGGAAGAATTTCCTATTTAGTTGCGAGAATATGCCTCTATAATACAAAAGTATCTGATTCGGACGTGGTCCAGATAGGAATACACTCTTTTGATGTTTAATGTTTAAATAAGATGACTGCTTCATATAGACAGACATGTAGAGATAGTTACCATACCCTCGTTCCAGTTTTTTGTTAATTGAGACACGTTTAGATGACTTTTAAGTGTACGGTAAACTTGAAGAAGCAGTTCCTAATCTTGGGTTTCTTAAAAAGCGTTCTGGTTACAAGCCAAGTCCTTACAGTAGTGACTTTTCAGTTTGCTTGTTTGGAGCTAAGTAGTTGAGAAAAAATAATAATAATCACCTTTCCCAGCGGTTATTGAACAAGTATCTGAAGTGACGGGGCCGTGGTAAAGCTCTGAAGACATCATTCACTCTATAGAACATAGACTGTGTTGCATTTTTGTACACTTGTATCAAGCTCCCTTTCTCAGGGCGGGGAGGGAACCCAGAAACTTAAAACAACAGCTTTGCTTCTTTGAGACAGAATTGACAGGTGAGACCACGTTGGTGACGAGGGTACAACCTGATGATTTGATGTTTGCACAGACTGTGCGATGACCACCACCACAGGCCTGGTTACCGTCCTGTTTCTCTCTGATCAGAGAAATCTCTCCGTCAGGAAAAAGGACCGGCTTCCTTGAGCGGCCGGGGCTGCGCTTCGCACGGCCTGCGGGCCTCGGCGGTTGGTGGCGGTTGGTGGCGGCCGGTGGCGGCCGTCTGCTCCTTCTCTTCGTGTTCCCAGCCCTTCAGAGGCCCAACCTTGGCGAGCAGTGACCGTTCCTCATCCAAGGCAGGAAGCCCTCCCTCGTGGGCAAGCCGCCTGCCCTTGTCCCGGCCCCCAGAGAGAGGTCCTTGCTAGGCCCTGGCCCCCATTCTTTTTTTAAGATTTATTTTATTGTTTTTGACAGAGACAGAGAGAGAGAGACAGGGAGAAGGGGGAGCGCCCAGAGCAGTCTCCATAGTTGCACGTCATCAGCTTTCAACATGGTTTTGTTCTGCACAGGTGGGCAGGGGCCATGCAGGGCAAGAGCTAAACTGGGGGCCTCCCGCATGGGAAGCTCACCCCAGTTCAGCATGTGGGTCCACACAGGCCGGGCCCAGGACTCGATCCTTGGTCCCCGGGGCTGCACAGTGAGCGCTTAACCCGCTGAGCCATCCCGGCTTCCCCTTTGTCCCCATTCTTGTCAAGTCCCCTCTGTTAGGTGATAGGACAAGAGGAGGGTCCCCTCCGCCACCAGGTCAGCACGTCCCTCCGGGAATAAAGTGTCGCAGCAGCTCTTCTGTTCCCTGAGGAAGCAGGACGGGGTGGAGTAGCTGCCGGGTACAGTGGCTCAAATCAGGTTACAATTTCAGAAGAGCAGGAGAGAGACGTTGGGGTTCAGCCAACGCCTCCTCCTGACTGAGTTGCCAGAGTCTGAACATGGGGAGCCGTGGAAGGAGCTCCTCTCCCACAGTGACAGCGCCTTCCACCAAGTTGTCGTAAGAAGCGCCACGAATCCGGAGAGCTTTTCGGGTTTCTTTCCTGAGCAGCGAGGGCTCGATGGCATCTGCCATCCGCCCGGGATGAGATTGCATTGCTGAGCTCTTTCTCCCTGGGAAGTGACACGGTGCCCACGTCAGTGAGCGAACCACGAGGAGACGGGCAGCTTGCCTCAGCGGAACGCCCGGCCTAAGGGGGCCTGCGGTTCACGCGGGTTTGTCAGAATCTGGCTCCGGGGGGACCTGGCTGATCAGACCGCTTGGGTATGGACTTCCAGGCCAGCAGCGAGCCCACCGCCCCGGTGCCTCAGTGGCTCCCGGCGTGCCCGGCATCTGAGCCTTTCCCGCCTCTGAGGGCAGAGTGGGGGCCCCGGCGGCAGCCCCTCCACCGTCCTCTCTGTTTCTCTCCTTGCAAATGTGTGTCCTGCACTCCCACCCCCTCTGCGGTACTCCGTGTGTGTTGGGAGTGGGTGCAGGGGTGGAACCAGGCGAGCGCGTGTGTGTGTGTGTGTGTGTGAGCGTGTGTGTGAGCTGCCCTGTGAGGGAGGGAGCTGTCGCTGGTTTCTACCGGTGGTGGCTTTTTCCCTGGGCCTTACCTAGACCCTGGACCCCGGGGATGCATTAGTGCTTTGACCTCGTAGGTGAGAGGGGATTGTGCTAGCCAAAATCCTGTTCTGTGAACACAGTGTTTCTAGCCATTCTTTTACTGTTTATTTGTTTATTTTGAAAGATTTTATTTTATTATTTGAGAGAAGGTGTGTGGGGGGGAGAGAAAGAGAGAAGGGGGAGGGCCCAGATCAGTCTCCATAGTTGTGCATCATTACTTGTGACATGGTTTCAGTCCACACAGGTGGGTGTGGGGTCGCCTGGGGCAGGAACCAAACTGGGGGCCTCCCGCATGGGAGGTGAGAACCTTCTCCACCATGGTGGTTACCAGCTGCACCCCAAGTCAGCACAGGGGTCCGCACGGGCTGGAGCTGGGATTTGATCCCCCGTCCCTGGGGCTGCAAAGTGAGCGCTTAACCCGCTGAGCCATCCCGGCTTCTCCAGTCTACACAGATATTGAATCATTGTGCTGTACACCTGAAACTACTGTTGTATGTCAACTACACCTCAATAAAAAAAATTAAAAATAATTTTATCGACGTGCAAATACATTCTCTTTATTGGAAGTTCCATTGACTGCCCTTGTCCAATGTAGAGGAGTTCAGTTTTTCTTTGATTCGTACAATCATTTCAACATTTCTGGTCTAAACACATGACTTTGTTCAGGGAGTTCTTTTGACTGACCTTCTCTTTCACATGACTTAAATGAAATCTTTAACACCTGTTAGTTTTCTTTTTTGTGAAATCACGCAGTATGTATTTCGTTGAGACTAGCTTCTTTTGCGAAATCGAATGCTTTTGAGTCTCACCCATGTTATTATTGATTGAGCCCATAGATTGTTCCTTTTGGTTGCCAGCGTCTGTCATGGCTTTGTCAGCATCAATCCACTCTCCTGAGGGTGGACTTTTGGGTTGTTTCCACTTTGGGGCTATTATAAGATTGTTTGTACATGTCCCTTTGTGGACATATATTTTTGTTTCTTTTGGGTAAATAATACTTAGGCGAGGGATTGTTGGGCCATCAGGTCGATGTGTGTTTAATTTAATACGAAACACAGTCGTGGCCCCACCCTTGTCCACCAGCAGTGTCTGGGAGCCCTGCTGCACACCCTCTCGCCTTGGTGATTTCAGCCTTTCCAGTGGGTGTGAAGTGTTTGCCGTGGTTGTTTGAGTTGGCATTTCTCTGAGGACTAATGGTGTTGAGCACTTTTTCATTTTTCGTTGTCTGTCTGTTTAGGGATGGGGTTAGGGGAGACTTACAAGACTGTTTGGCCAGTGTATCAGTTTCCTAGCGCTGCTATAACAAAGTATCCCAAGCTGGATGGCTTAAAACAAAACATTGTCTCACAGGTCTGGAGGCTAGAGGTCTGAGATCAAGGTGTCGCCTGGCCACGCTTGCTTGACAGCTGTGAGGGAGGATCCTTTCTAGATTCTTCCAGCTTCTGGCATTTGCCAGCAACGCTGGGTGTTCTGCTTGTAGGTGCATCCCTCCCATGTCTGCCTCTGTCATCACGCGGCCGCCCTCCCTCATGTGTCTTCATATGCATGTGTTTTGTCTTCTTACAACGTGAAAAAGAAACCTTTTCTCCTTGGTCTCCAGACATCTCCTTAGGTGACATGAACTCCTGCACAGTATGGCATCTGACATCTGGCCAGGAGCTCGTTGGCTTGCTCTGCTGACATCTAATGTCTTGTGTCCTACCAAATGAGTGACGTGGGCCTGGTAGGAAACCCTACTCGGTGGCCACATCCCAGCGTGTAGAGGGGCAAGAGGTTGAGAAACCTCCTGTAGAGCCCTCCATCCTATGCATGTCACTTCACGTGCTCACCATTCACCACCAGGACCTTCTTCTGTCTTAAAGACATGTCTTAGAGGTGCTTGAACCCTCCCTTGCACACGAATATATGTAAACTGTCTAGAGACACTCAGAGTTATTGGATGAATCACTAGTGTCTACAGGGGAAAGACTTTTTTATTTTTTAGAGTTATCTAAATAATTTAGTAGAGCAAGATTAGAATAATAACTTGTGTTTAGGTTTTGGAGACAGTATATATATATATATATTAATTTTTATTGTTTTTGACAGGCAGAGAGAGAGATACAGTGACAGAGAGAAGGGGAGGGCCCAGAACAGTCTGCATAGTTGCACATCATTGGTTTTTCCACATAGTTTCACTCCACAGGTGAGCAGGGCTGGGCAGGGCTGCATAGGGCAGGAACTGGGCCGGGGTCTCGCCCCGGTGAGAACCAAACCAGGAGCACTCCTCAGTTCAGCACATGGGTCCGCACAGGTCGGGACCGTGACTCGATCTGTGGTCCCTGGGGCCACAAAGCGAGCTCTCAACCTACTGAGCCATCCCGGCCTCCCCCAGTTTGTATATTTTTTAAAAGTGCAGATTTTTCTGATGTTGGCTCATTTCCTCTTTTGAAAACATTAGTATTTTTTAAAAAATAGGTGATACATGTACATGGTACAAAACTCTAAAGAAACAAAAAGCAAACAGCAAAAGGTAGTCCTCCGACTTTGGTTTCTTAGCTCAACGGTTTCTTGTGTCTCCTTCCATAAACATTTATCTTACGTTCAAATGGTAACATGCTGCGAACACTATTCTATCTCCTGAAATATTCTTTCCACCATGTCTTGAGAATGAGTGTAAGAGAGGTATGCTGCTGTAGTCAATCATGTAGACTTGCCATGATTGACTTCATCAGATTTTGTTGATGGACATGTCTAATCCTTTGCTACTTAAGCAAAAGAGCATTTATTCTGATGTAAGTTGTTTTTGTTTTTCCATGATAGAGCAATAAGCTTTTCGAGCCAATTTCAAACACTCCTAACCATTACTCCATGAGAAATGTGCATGTCTGCTACTAGACGGGAATACACGGGAAACGCGTGTGAATTTTATGAAGGGTAATATCTTACCTTGGCTAAACACCCACGCTTCTCCTCGGGCTGCACAGCGGCAGGACAGGCTAGCACTTGGAAAGGATGTGCCGTGAAGAGTATCTTCCGGGGCTGCTCCAGCCCATCAGTCATCTGCAGCAGCTACTTGGGTGGGAAAGTTCGCGTAAGAAGACAAGGGCTGAGACACCTCTTCTTCGCGGCCCCTGCTGCACTGTAGACAGCTGCTCTCCCTTGCTGTCACCCAGGGCTGTCCCCAGGGCTGCAGGGTTTTTCTTTGGTGGGAGGTGTGGCCATCAGAATACCCTTCTGACTTGCAGTGGCCTCACAAGGTTCTTCGCACAGACCCCTGTGGCTGGTCTCTCAGTCATTTCTCCCAGCTTAGTCCCGTCCTTGGACACAGTGGGTCTCCCAGGGAGGTGTGTGAGGCCCTGGTGCTACTGCAGATGATTTTAGGGAGCACGGGGACACACAATTTTATTATAACAGCTCATCCTGCAGCAGACACGCACGAGGCGTCTCCCACGCACCGGCCCCGGCTGCAGGACCACGCACCATGAGGTGTGTGCACGAGGCTGTCTGTAGCAGTTTCTATTTTGAAAATTTTCAACCTAAGAAACATTGTAGATTACAAGAAATTCCCATAAAACATTCATGCACCTTCACCCACTTGGTGACTTTTTGTCTCATTTGTTTCCCCCCGTCTCAGGCTCTATGTAATTAATACACACACACACACACACACACACACACACTCACACACACACACACACACACACACACACTCGCTGGCTACATTTTGTTGTTGCTTAGACATTTGATACTACCGATAAGTTGCTGTAAGTACCCTTTACTCTTAGATACTTATTGCCTCCGAATAAGGATGTTATCCTCTTAACCATAGTGCAGTGATCAAAAATCAGGAAATGTAATACTGATCCAATGCCATTATCAATGTATATATACTTATAATTGTCCCCGTGTCTTCCTTTAAACCAACATCTTCCCCACTGCAGGGTCCAGGTCAGGGCCACACAATACATTCCATTTCGTGTGTCTTTGCGTTCCTTTCCTTTTAAAGCACGTAAGGCTATTATTTTGTGGAAGACAAAATTTCATTCCATTTGAGTTCTGTAGTTTGCCAGTTACTTTCCTTTTATAACAAGGGATACTTTTCCAACCGTGACACTGGCTTTCCATTTATGGCCATGCAAAGTTTCCTTTTAAAATTAATGTATTTAGGGGAAGCCGGGATGGCTCAGTGGGTTAAGTGCTCACTTTGCAGCGCCGGGGACCAAGGATTGAATCCCGGCCCTGGCCCGTGCGGAGCCATATGCTGAACCAGGGGCTCGCCCTGTTCAGTTCTCTCTGTCTCTGTCTCTGTATCTCTCTCTCTCTCTCTGTCAAAAATAAAAATAAATAAAAATATATTTAAAAAATGTATTTAAAATCACAAAGTGAGGCCATTTAAAAAAAAATAGGATGTAAATCATAATAGCACAAGAGATACAAGGATCTGGCAACAAATAAAATAAAATGGGGTGGTTGTATATGAATGAGTGAAATTTGGAAAATGTAGTGAAATCTGTAGAGGGTCCAGAATGTCGCCATCTCTCAGTGTCTGGAGGTCGAGGAGGCTGGGGTGGCCGGCTGCTCTGCTCTGGTCCTGGGCCTGTGAGCTGGGGCTGCTCTGCGGCCCCCTCTGGGGCCTTGGCTCCCACCACTGGCAGCCCTGGGCCCCTGGAAGCTGTGCTGGGTGATTTCAGCCGCCTCTAATGGATGGTGTTTTCCTGTTTGCTCCTCCTTCCTCAGTTCTCCCGCTTTCAAGTCTGAAGTCCTCACTCTCCTTGAAGCCTTTCCCCTGGGGAGTGAGCTTGTCAGCCAGCTGCAATCTGCCCTTAATACAATCCTTTTTCGGATGGGCTTTTCCCTCTTTGTTTTTGTATGTGTGTGTGTTTATGCATGCATATTTATATTAAGGTGTGATTGACATTCCAAAAACGCTGTATTATTTAATGTACACGAGGACTGTCCAGGAAGTATCCAGCCATAGGCGCCTCTATTTTTCATATCACGTGGCTGGATGCTTTTCGGACAGCCCTTGGACACTTAGCGAGCTTGAGGGTGAGTATCTAAGGTGACCAGATTTGAACATTGGTAAAGCGGGACACCATTGACCGGGGAGGAGGGGGTTCTTGATTAAAAATGGGGTCTATCTCCCGCCGTTCCCTAGCTTGTCGTGCATTCTTTCCAAAAATCGGGACTTTTTTAAAACGCCGCGGGACGCAGGACAAATTGTTAAAAATCAGGACTGTTCCACCAAAAGTGGGACGTCTGGTCACCTTAGTATACTCCCATGAAACCGACACCATATACAAGGCCCTGAACGTATCTGTCGTCTGTATAAGATTCCTCTTTCCTTCTTCTTTTTTATATTTGATTAGAACATTTAACACAACATCTACTCTCTTAAAATTTTAAGCATGCGATACAATGCGGCTTATTCATCTTTCATAAGTGAAACGATGTTTCCTCTGACCAACACCTGCTCCGTCCCCCGGCTCCCAGGCCCACCTCTGCTTTCTGCTGCTAGGAGTCTGTCTATTTTAGGTTCCTCCTATAAGCGGGATCATGTCATATTTGCCCTTCTGTGCCTGGCTTATTTCATTCAGCAGCATGTCTTCCAAGTTCAGCGGGATTTTCTTCTTTTTTGAAGGGAAAAACCAGGTATGTCTATGCCACACTTTCTTGATCAATTTGTCCACTGGCGGACATGTAGGTGGTTTGTGGGGGATGATTTATTAAGTCCTTTCTTTGGTGAGATTCAGGTCTTAGGTCTTTGCCTCCTCCTGGCTCCAGGGGGCAGATCAGCTCCCCGCTCTCACTGCCTCTCCGCCAGCCGCTGTTTGCCTGGATCTCAGCAGCCACCCCCTCCCGTCCCGGGGCCCTCGCTCCAGGCTGCTGTCAGCGTCACTGTTATGTCACACGGAGTCAGAGTTCTGGAAACAGTGTAACTCCTGTCCATCACCCTGGCGACTCCCCCACCCCAAGGATGTACTTGGAACCTTTCATTGCCCACAGGAGTGTTTTTTGAATGAAGAACACAAACCCCTGGGGGTCTTTAGAATAGCATCCTGGGAGCTAGTCACATAACGCGATGCATGGGTGATGTGATGTGGAGTTGTCTATTGGGAAACTGTCTGATTGTTACCAACCAATGTCACCCCATTAAATTTAACAATAAAATATAAAATAAAATAAAATAAATAGAATAGCATCAAGGTGACTGGGGGTTCTACGAGCACCTTGTGATTTTGTGTCTGTTTTCGTGACCATCTTCCAGACCTTTCGAATAGAAGCATATGCAGGATTATCTGCATGGCGACTTCACCATGGGCCCTGTTGTGTGCTGTCAGTGCCCGCCTGTCTGTGGTTTGCTTCGCTGCCCACAGAATGCCCACAGTAAGCCAGTCACACAGTGTCTCTCCTACCCGTGTGTGTGTGTGTGTCTTTGGTGAGTCTGCAGCCTAGAGAAGCACCGTTCTGTGGGCTAAGGCCACGCTCCTGAATCCCGCTCACAGGGACCTCCACACTCAAGCTCACATCCGCTTCTCTGGCCTTGAGTCTTATCTCTGTCCATGGGACTCCTAGGTCATGGCTTCCTCCTTGCACCCCGCGCCCTTAGTGTACCCCCAAATTCCTTTTCGCCTGTGTACACTCAACTCAGTGTTCCCTCCTCTCAAAGGCTTTCTCAAACTCCCCCCGAAGTGACATTTCCCCTAGTTTCAGTGGTTCCTGGAATGTCCTCCGTGACAGAGTTTATCGGCTTGATGCCACTAAGGGCCCACTTGTCCAGGGGCTAGGATGGTGCTCACTGTCCTGTGTGCCCTGAACCCAGTGGCTGCTTAATACGCTCCTGTCCCATGGTTTCGTAGGCCCAGGACTTTGTGGCCCCACCATGTAGCCTTTGAACTCTTCCCACGACAGACCTTGGGTCCTTCGTCCTAAGGAGCTGGGAGATTTGCCGTTCCGGGTGACTGTCTAGCATCCTGCCCGCTATGTAGCAGATGCTCAATGAGCATTTCCAGATTTCTCTGCTCAAGGAAGACCAAGGAGGAATTTTCTCCCGCTCTGGACAAATGTTTTTAAAGAGGAAAGGGAAGGAAGGGAGGGAGGGAGGGAGGGAGGGAGGGAAGCAGAACCGTTGATTATGACGGCAGAGGAGGCTTGCTGGCATGTTATTCTGCGGCTTTCCTTAAAGTCTGCCTCATGGGGCTGCGGAATCCATGTTGGCCGACAAGCACGGCGTGAGCCACTTGGGGACGGTGGGGACACCCTGAGGTTTCCCCGAGTTCTCTTCCCACGGCGGCTGCTCTCGCGACTTGGCATCTTAGCCTTTGTGGTGCAGGCTCTGGTTACCCTTCCTGCAGTTTCTTTCATAACCATTCCCCGCAGATCCACCGAGTCTGTCCTGCCAGCCAGGGTCTGGGCTGCCCCCGGAAGCCCCCATGGATGAGACTCACACGGTGCGATGCTTGCGTCTCCCAGGGGCCGCTGGGCAAATGGATTGGTTTGCACTTGAACCCTTCTTCTCTCTCCGGTGCCTGTTTGTGTACGATCAACTTTCTGAAGATGTTTGAAAAGCAAATGTTTGCATTGCACATCCTTGTTTGATTGACCTTTGGTACCCTCGTCCCTGCTGGGCTGGAGGGGGCTGCTTGGTGGGTGCTGGGCGCAGGCAGGCTGTGGAGGGAGAAATTAATTTAATGGGGGGTGTTTGTGCAGCAGAACCTGCATCATGTCTCCTGAGAATCACGGGGAAGGGCCTTGTAACCCCCGGGGAGGCTGTCGTCTCAGATCTGATGCTCCAGCAGGGTGATAGTGACAACCGTTTCATAAAAATAGCATTTTTATTTTATTTTTACTGTTATAGGGGTACTATTGACTCAAGGCAGAAAACCTGGAAGATCCAGAAATATCACAAATCAAACAGACACTTTCAGTCCCCGGGGGTGGCTGCCAGGGCCTCTGTCTTACACTTCCTGCCACACTTTCCCGGGCACATTCAAGGCTTCGTTTTCCAAATGCAGCTCCGTTTCCTTCCCTCCTCACCAGAGCGTGAGCACCTCCCCATGCCCACGTCTAGTCTCCTGCCTCACGCAGATGACACAGTTTACTCAGCTGACCCCGGGCTGGGCATCTACCATGCTTGGCTCTGATTTCCTGCTTAAACTACACTGACCATGCGGAAACACCTTCCTTCACACTTTGCTGGCACCTCTTCCATAATTTCCTGAGGATACATTTGGAGAAATAGAATCCTCGACTCAAAAGGAACTGACATTTCTAATACCGACATAAGACTAGATTGACTTAAGAAGCTCCACTCGTGTCGAAAACGAAAGCCTCGTTGACAGCCCCACGATCAATACGAACAGCTGGGAGCCTCCACCTGAAAACTCCTCTCTGCTTTGCTATGACACCCGCGGGAAGCCGTGGTGACAAACAGACTCGGGAGCCACGCTGCCTGGGTGCCGACCCGGTCCCACCACCTACCAGTTGTGTGACCTCAGAGAGTCACCTCAGCTCCCTTTGCTTCAGTTTCCTCATCTTCAAAATGGGGACCACAGATGTACCCAGCTCATAAAGTTGTAATAAAAAATGAAATGAATGACTCTGTGTGGGCACTGACGTAGAGACCATCTTTGCCCCATTACTCATGGCTCCCATGTCCAATGATAGTGAACCGTCTACGCGTGGGCGTATTTTGGTCTCTTGATTTTGTTGCACTAGTCTGTGTGTCTGTTTTTATGCCAGTACCGTACTGTTTGGATGACAATAGCTTTGTAATATAGTTTGAAATCAGGAGGTATGATAGAGCATCGTTTCATATGCTTATTTCCCACCTGTGTAGCTTCTTTGGTGAGATGTCTGTTAAGGTCTTTGGCCCATTTTGAAATTAGGTTGTTTATTTTCTGGTTGAGATTGAAGAAGAGTTCTTTGTAGATTTTGGATAACAGTTTGTTTGTTTGTTTGTTTGTTTGTTTGTTTCTTATCAGATGTGTCTTTTCTGCAGATATTTTCCCCCATTTTGTGACTTGTTTTCTCATCCTCTTGACACTGTCTTTCACAGAGTAGACAGTTTTAATTTTAATGAAATCCAGCTTATGAATT
Source organism: Craseonycteris thonglongyai (assembly GCA_004027555.1). NCBI lineage: Eukaryota > Metazoa > Chordata > Mammalia > Chiroptera > Craseonycteridae > Craseonycteris > Craseonycteris thonglongyai. The sequence goes on from PVKE010004785.1 coordinate 43,918, forward strand.
CTTTCTTTCATTAACCATACCGTTGATGTTCTAGCTAAGAAGTCATCACCGTACCCAAGGTCATCAAGATTTTTCTCCTGTGTTATCTTCTAGGAGTTTTATAGCTTTACATTTTATATTTAAATCCTCGGTGCATTCTGAGTTACTTTTTGTGAAGGGTGTACGGTCTGTCTCAACTCATTTTTTTTGCATGTGGATGTCCAGTTGTTCCAAAATCACTTGTTGAAAAGGTCATTTTTTCTCCTTTGTCAAAGGCCAGTTGAGTATATTTATGTGAGCTATTTCTGGACTGTCTGTTATGTTCCATTGATCTATTTGTCCATCCTTTTGCCAATATCACACCGCCTTGATTGCTGTGTGATGTTGAAGTGGGTGGTCCTGCAGCTTTGCTCTTCCTTCTCCAATATTGAGTTGGCTGGTCTGGGCCTTTTGCTTCTCCATGTAAACTTTAGGATCAGTTTGTCGATATCCCTGAAATGTCTTCTGGGATTTCTGATTGTGAGTGTATTGAATTTAGGGAGCAGGTTGGCAAGAACTGGCCCCTGGAAATAGTGAGACTTTCTGGCCATGAACATAAAATGCCTCTCCATTTATTAGGGTCTCCATGATTTCTTTCATCAGAGTTTTGTTCCTCATAAAGATCGTATACAAATTTTGTTAGATTTTTATCAAAGTGTTTTATTTGGGGGGTTGCTAATGTAAATAATACTGTGTTTGAAACTTCAAATCCACTTGTCCATTGCTGGTATAGAGGAAAGAGACTGAATTGTGTATCAACCTATGCCCTACAACCTGGCTAGTATCGCTTATTAGTTCTAGGAGTTGTTGTTGATTCTTTTGGGTTTTCCACATAGATAATCAAAACAATCACTTTTCAAAAATTATATCCTGGGGAAGCTGGGATGGCTCAGTAGGTTAAGAGCTCACTTTGCAGACCCGGAGACCGTGGATCAAATCCCGGCCCCGGCTCGTGTGGACCCATATGCTGAACTGGGAGTTCCCCCAGTTCAGTTCTCACCGGGGTGAGACCCCGGCCCAGTTCCTGCCCTGTGCAGCCCCGTGCCCACCTGTGGAATGAAACTATGTGGAAAAACCAATGATGTGCAACTATGGAGACTGTTCTGGGCCCTCCCCCTTCTCTGTGTCTCTGTCTCTGTATCCCACTCTCTCTCTCTGTCAAAAACAATAAAAATAAAAAATAAATTATATCCTACTGTACTCCTAAGCCGTCATCTACTTACTGAGAGATTGTGTTGAGAGAGGAGGACTCGAGGTGGGAAACAACCATCGCCCTGTGAAAGATGCACAATAATTGTAAAACGCATCCTAATTCAATATGCTTACTGTGTCTTGTAGGAAAATGCGCATCTTAGATCATTCTTCCTAGAAGCACAGTGTAGCCTGAATTGCTTCTTAGAGTAGAAGAGGTATCGTCTCCGGTTGCCAGGTGTGGGATGCTGGGAGCTAAGGCCGATGCTGCCTGGGGATGGTCGGTGTCACCATCATCATACACTTACTATGAATAGATTTAGTGTACGGTGCTCCTAACACGCACAACAGTGTGATTTAACTGCGCTGGGTGATGAGCATATTTCTTTCAAAATTAATTCCTGTTACTTGAACGTAATTGAACGAAGGTGGCGTGGCTGGTACTGGGACACAGGTTTCAAGGTGGACAACGCTGCCCTTTTCCATCCCGGTCCTGTGAGTCGTGCGTCACGGTGTTTGGAGGGAACATGTGAAGCCCTTGTCCTGGTGCAGGCAGGACGGGCCCAGCAGGCGGGGTTCAGCCCAGCGCCTTCACCCCGTCCCTCCTGGGGCAGCTTCCTGAGAATTTCCAGCCACCAGAAGGGGGCAGACTGTGACTTCTGAAGCCGAAACACAATGGGCCTGTGAGGAGGCAGGGGCCAGGTTGTCTCCCTGACCCCGACTACCTCAGGACAAATGGGGTCCCCGTAGGCTGGGCCTGACTCCCCCAAAGACTTCTGGTGTGGTCTGGCTCCAAGGACCCCATGTCTTGCATCCGATCACCCATCAGGGCAGCCAGCAGGGGCTTGGGGGTGGGCAGGTGCCCTGGGGGCAGGGCTGGGGGCACCCCGCCCTTCCCTAGATTGTGTATTCACTTGGGGTGTCTGCAGGGACTGGTGCAGGTGGGGGTGTGGGTTTGAGTCCCCCCAGGCCACCGCTCAGCCTGGCCACTCTGCAGGGAAGCCCTTCGGGCCTTGGAAACCACCAGAACCCCGCCATGGTGCTGTGTGGGAGGCCCCACAGGGCAGGTCTCAGATTCCTGGACCTCCTGGCTCCCAGGGATAGTGCTGGGACACTGGGGTGCCCCCTCCCTGCTTCCCTCCCCCCACCCCAGTGCTGGCGGTCAGCCGGGGGCTGAGGGCCGGTCCTGTGGGGTCCTCAGGCAGTAGCCAGCCTCCCGGACCTCAGTCCCTCCCCGAACCCAGGCCTCTGTGGACCCCCTGAGGCCAGCAGCCCGGGCTCTCCAATGTCTCAAACAAAGAGAATTTTAAAGTGACACAAGCTGGACACGCAGCCATGAGAGGGTGTCTGCCCTGATTACGGCGGGCGCCAGCTTGGGCCTTTGAAGAGCACCTGACTCCCCCGGGGTGAAGATGGATTTTCACAGCAGAATTAAGGAGGGCCTCACCAACCCAGACTCATCCCCTGGGACCCTCCTCACTGTGTCTCGGGGGCTGGGGGGGGGGTCGGGGCACATGGGGCCCCAGGTGGTGGTACAAACGGACTCACTCCAGCCGGTCCTCTACCCGTGGCAGAATCGCCTTGCCCAGCCCAAGGTCACCACTCTAGTCCCGGCTTGAAGTCTTTCTGTGGCGCTGGCTGCCGCCAACAGGCCCCACCCCCTGTCCTGCCAAGGGCACCTGCTGCCCCCTCCTCCCCCCGGCCGTCATGCATGGCTCTGGCTCTGCCCAGCTTCTGCTCTGCTGTATGCAGGCCAGCTCCCCTTCTTCTTCAAGTGTCAGCCTCAGTGTGACTCCTTCCGACCACCCGGACCCTTCGTCCTGTGCCCCAGCTCTGTGTGGTCCTAAATCTCACCAGCTTGTGTCACTACTGGTCACGGACACAGCGCAGCTCAGTGCCAGGTGCAGAGCAGGTGCTCAGCATGTATGTTGTCTGAGGCGGGCAGGAAGGGGCCCATGGGGGCTCTCAGGCGTCTGCTCCCTAAGGAAGGCACCCTGAGGGCGGGGCTGGGTTCCCACCTCAGCACCCCCCGCCCCCCCATGGAAAGGCAGTGTCCTCCTTCACCACAGGACGAGGGCCTTCCCGCACAGGCACCACCGCGGTAAGCGTCCAGAGCCTGCCTGAGGCAGCTGGGTTCTGCTCTGGGGCCCTAAGCCCCCTGTCCGGGAAAGCAGCCACCCCAGCCCCAGCCCCACCCCCAAACTCCCACCTCTAGGCTCCTACTGGAAGCCCCTTGGCTGGAGAGAAAGGTGTCCCCTCAGGATAAGGCCCAGGTCCTCTCACCCACACCAAGGCTTGGGGTCCAACGTGCGGCCCCTGGGCTTGGCATGTGGCAACGGCCTGTGACTCACTCAGTCACCACTCAGACTGGTCCTGTGAGCCACACACGGTGCTCAGACTTGGGGACCCCGGGAGGAATAACCAGAGCTCTGTGTCCTACACCCCAAACTCCTCATCCTTGCTGCTCAGGAGAAACTTTAGAATAAATACATTTCAGTGGCTCAGGGAAGAGGGTAGAGGGCTCAGAACAACTCTGAGCCCGTAGGAATGACAGCTCACCAGTGGAAACTGGAACTGCAGAGCCAGCCCACACTGGTCCTACTGTTTCTAACAAGACCTGGAACCCGGAACCTGAGCGTCGAAACCCTCTCAGAAGCAAAGAGCCGGCTGTCCAGGAAGATCCGGTACTGAAACCCCTTAAGCCCCACCCCGAACCCTGGATCAGGGAGACAGATTCAAGCCTGGCCTCCTGCCTCCTGGCCTGTGGAGTCTAGTAAGAGCTTTCTCCTGTCCTCAAAGGCCACTGTATCGGCCTCTGTGTGCTGGGCAGCGAGCCTTTGCTCAGTAACAAAGCGGGTAGCAGAGCACCCCCTTCTGCTATCAGCTCAGGGGGTCCATTGGTGGCAGGATGGAGGGGGGAACCGTCTCAGGGGGCAGCAGCATAGCAGTGCCCGGGCAGACAGGAGGCCCCGTCATGGCTCCCAGCAGCCCCCCTGCGACCCTGGACAAACTGCTAAATCAACGTCGCAAAGTGAACGGCCACCAAGGGCCAGGCGGCCGCACGGGCGAGACCCTTGTGTCTGGGAGGCAGAACCCACCGGAAGCCGCACCTGAAGGACGGCTGTCGACGTGGTACCTGGCAGCACGAAGGAAGCTGCCAGAGTTGTCGGAACTGACTGAGCGTTTCCAAGACAATGTTTTCTAATCTGGGTTGTTCTATAAAATTTCCCACTTTAAAGGTTGGCTCCATGAAAACATCAACACACCGGGAAGGCCGCCCCCGGAAGGACATGTGACAGGTGACGCAGGCCGGCTTCAGCAACCAAATGTGGCCAGCACGCTACTGGCTGTTATGCAGAACACAGGTGACCCAGTGGCAAGGCCAAGTGCAGACAGACCCCGCTCCTGGTAGCTGCTCAAGACGCGTTTGAGGGTTTTCTTTTGGGTCTTTTCTCTCCTCAGTGGTTGCTGGCTGCCTTCCGTGTGCGAACGTTCCCATGTGAACATTTCCGTGGCCTCAGCAGGTAGATGGGAGCCCCGCTGACATTTGGACCCCCCCGACCCACCCCACCAAGCGGTTCCCGGCCCCACGTTCTCACCAGGGTCGCAGCCTTCCTGGAACACCGCATCGGGCCCGTCCCAGGCCCACTCAGAGTGTCCAGACTTGGACGATGAGAATCCTGCTGGAGTCTCTAGCTGATAAAGAGATCATCGAGCAGCCGGTTCATGCTGTGTGTCATCCAAAAAGAAAATCAATTACAGACGTCAGATAAAATATGACAGGCGTTTGAAGAATGTATTTTGCAAGCGGTGCGCTGTGAGCAGGCTTGGCGGACGGGTTGAGGCCCCGCTGCTGAGCCGTCAGCAAGGCCTGGTGTGGACCCTCTCAGGGGCTCCGTGGTCTCCGCTCAGCATCACAGCCCCCAGTACTTAGACTGGAGGGCGCCCGCCGGCCAGGCGGCTGCACTGGCAGCCGGGGAAGCCAGCCAGAGAGGGTCTCATGCACGCACGAGGCAACTGCACGGGCACCGGAAACCCTTCCAGCGAGCAAGGAGCCTGGGCGGAATCTTCCAGGGACCGTGGGCCGCTCTGCTGCTCTGGGCCTCCGCTGTCTTTTGCTTTGAAATGGGAATGACCACACCTACCCACAGGGAGGGTTAAATGAGGTTAGGGGGCGGGGTGATTAAGACACTTTGAAAATGAATCTATTTATTTTAAACAGGGAAAACCCTCACTTGACAAACATTTCCGAACAATGCAAAAGGATGGAGCATGGAGAGTGAGTTTCCTTCCCCCGCACCCATGGACCCTGCCCCTCCTTTCCTCTCCCCAGAGGCAGCCACAGGCCACGGGGAGCTGTCTTGTGCGGCCCCGTGGGGAATGGAGGGGAAAATGCACTCTTCTGAAGTGCTGCCCACGGCCCTGGGTGTGGCCTGGGGGAGGCTCAGGCCCCAGGAATGCTGGACCGGTTTCCTTTGGGGACACTGGTTGCCTCACCTGGGAAAGGGGACCATGCAATGGCTTCTGACGTAGGCTTCGGGAGAGATCCCACATGAAGGCCGTCTGCCCGAGCAATTGTCTCTCCACTCTTTTCAATCTGTCCAGAGCCATTTGGTCCATCGTATATAGCGGGGGTGGCAAACCTGTGGCACGCGTGCCCAAAGTGGCACGCGGAGCAATTATTTCGGCGCGCGGAGCTGTGAATACCATTTAAAAAATTATTGTTTATGCTCTTATAGACATAAAAATAATCAATACCTCTATCTCACTCGATGGGTTGGCACGCGAGTCGAGCGAGTATACTCTTATTTCATAAACTTTGGCACTCAATCGCCAAAAGGTTCACCACCCCTGGTATACAGGCACATACCCACACCGCACCAGGCTGGATAACCGTGAGTTACGGTCAGGAGAGTGTCCCTGCCAAAGACAGTGGCTTCCCTGGCCTCCTGTGTACACAGAACCCAGAAGGATCCCAGAGGATCCATAAATTGTCTTTAGTCTCCTTCCCTTCAGCTCATTCCATGGCATTTACTTGTGAAGAGTAAATCTAATAGATTGAAATCTCTCGTTCTTGAACCAGGTGGGGAGTGCTGGACATGTTCCAGGGTGGTGGGATAGCTCTACCACCATCCCTGACCCGGGCCCCACCAACCTCAGCACTGGCCTCCACCCTCAAGGACATTGCATTGTCCAAGATGGCTGCCAGAGCGCCAACCATCATGACCAGGATCCCAGGAAGCTGGAAATGCAGAAAAGTAACCAGGGGCTCCTCTCAGCTCTGTCCGTTCCCTTGAAACATCTTTCTCAGACATCCCGCCCAAGAATGACTCACTTGTCAATGGTTGAAACATAGTTCCTGGTTGCAAGTTAAGCTGATAAATGAGTCTTTTATGCCAGGAGGGAACAAACTCACCAGCTAAAAATCAAGGTTCGAGAACTTCAGACGAGACCAGATGAGTTCAGGGTGGGAGGGACCATAGACAAGGTTCTGTGACTTCAAAGAGGAAGGGAAGAATGGAAGCTGGAGATCGTAAAGGGCAGCTTCTGGCACAGGAAGCTCAGTCTATATCCGAGCTCACCACGTATGCATTGGGCACCTAGTGTATGCCAGGCACAGGGTGAGAAGGAGAGAAATAAGACAAAGGGTCCTCACTTTCAAGGAGCCAAGAGTCTAGAGGGGTGGGTGGACCACAGCTGAAATGGCCTCCATGGTTAGCTGCTTTGGCAACACCGTGTTAAAAAGAGAAACACTGGCTATTGTGGAAACTGGAGAATTCGCATTTGATCCGGAACTTTGGAGTCGCTTGAAACCCTTGCCGCTCTGGTAGCACCAGGCCCGCCGTGTCTCCTCTTGGCGGTCACTGGCTGGAGAAGTGACTGCCGCTCCCGAAGGGTGCCTCTCCTATTCTCCACAGTCTCCACCAAGCTCTGTTGCCTCGCCCCGCTCGCGACGCCCGCAAGGCCAGGGCGAGCATTTGCGTTTGCAACCTCTGTGTGGAGAAGAGGACCCAGGTGGGTCACTGGACAGGTGTCAGATGTCTCTGTGTGGACAGCAAGCTGACGCTGCCAAAACCACCCTTGTAGATGAGGACTCACTCGAACTTGTGCCTCTCGGTGGGGGTTGGGGGTGGGGGCACGGCTCTGAAATTTAAAAAAGACAGCAAACCAAACCCCCACGCCTCCCAGACATCCTGCGTGCTTCTCTAAAGGAGGGGCTGAAGGCGTGACAACGTCCTTTTTCAACTTGTCCAGCATGTGGAGGCGGGGAGGGCTGACGGAGGCGGGCGTTCCTCTCTCCCCGACAGAGGACCCCCAGGACCCCCATGTCTGGCTGAAGGAGGCCCTGCCGAAGCAGAGCATCTGCTGGAAGCTGCTCCGACTCTGCAGGGACCCAGGCCCCCCGCTGCGCTCACCCCGGGGCAGGGGTCCCTCATTAGCCTCACAGCCTCCTTTGCAGGCTGCCCCCGGAAACCTTTCCGCCCAGCTCGGGGCTGGCGAGATCTTGCCGGAACCACCTTCCGTCTGGCTTCAGAGCGCCCACCCGGCTGAGACCCCCCGGAGCTGCGTGGGAGCTGCCGGGAGCTGCTGCCCATCCTGGGTGGCCTCCCCTCCTGCCCAGCCCAGGGGCGGCTTGCAGCTATAAATTGAGTAAATTGAAAATGTTACTGAGGGTTGGAGATAAAAGACAGAGCTGGGTGTCTCCATGAATAAAACATGGGAAGGAGGCCATTGCTTGGAAAAATAGAGAGAATAAATTGTGGCGGATCAATTTTATCTAATTTCTTGGCCGAGCTTCTGACATGCAAATGAAGGCGCTCATCATTTACAGGGAGCTATGGAGATTAGTGGAGGGGAGGGGCTGCCGTGGTTTCTGGTGGACGAAGGCGGGGCCGGCTAAGGATTTAGCAGAGTCCACTATGGCTCTTTCTTCTTGATGTATAAAGATTTAGAAACCCTCCCGGGCAAGGCAACAGCCAGGCAGAGGGGATTCTGGGTTCCTGGGCCCGTCCCTGGGGCCAGTCGGTCTGGGCGCTGACTTCCTGTTCCGGCCACACCAGCGGCTGGCTGGCTGGGCCTGACCACAAAGACATGGTCAGGTCACCGGGCTTTGCTCCTCTGGTCCCATCTCCCAACACTCTCACCAGCCAGCTGTCCCCTGACCTGTGGTTTGCAGTCCGAGCCTCCTGAGGTCCCAGGATCCCCCTCCCTTCTGCGCTCCAGGCCCTGCGTCTGCCCCTCTAACGTAGAGGTGACATCCTCGCCCCGTCCTGCCTAGGAATGCGTTTTCTTTGACCTGAGCATTGACCGTCAAATGTCTGAATGGGGGGCCAACGTTGAGGAAAGGGGAGATGTCCCATGCAGCTGAGGCAGTCTGGCTTCTCGTGAAGGACCAGCGGGTCGGTGGCCCGGGCTTGTGTGCTCACTGGCCACACAGGCTGGGATCAGAGAGTAAGCACTGGCCCTTCAAGACGAGCTGCGTACCCCAGGGTGCCCCGGACCCTCCCGCTCTCAGCTGCCTCTCTGGTCCCAAAGCCAAGTGTCAGTACCGCTTGTTACTGGGAGTGTGCACTGCAGTTTTGCTTACCTAGTCATGCCCTGCACGCGATGTTTCCACCAACCGCACGAGTACGCCGTGGTGGTCCCGTGAGAGTGCAACGGAGCTGAATTTCCCGTGAGAAATGAAGGCTACATGGTGCAGGAGGAATCTCTTTTCTTCGACAGGAGCATTGCCTGGGGTCACTCACAGCACCTCGGTTCTGAGCACACAGACGACACCCCTGTCAGCTGCTGACCCATCGGCACAGAGGAGCCTGTCCCCCAGCCACACACTCAGAGGGGGTCACAGCCCCCAGGCCGAGCCCGGTGGCCCTCAGAGTGCACCGCTGTGATTCTCTGCTGGGGACCGCAGCTCCCGCTCAAGGTCACGGGTCTCAGGGGCTGTCCCACTCGCCGTTCACAGTGCCAAGTGCCACGGCCACTGTCGTGGGGGCTTCCCGGGGCCGTGTGGGCCAGCCCGCCCCGCACGCTGGCAATGCTTTCAGGCTGTGGTGATGGAACGTACAGGCGAGTTTTCCTTCTGTCAGTTCAGGGCCAGGGAGAGCCGGCCCTGTGTGCGGACGGGGTCCATGAAGCCAAATCCAAAGACCCTAAGTCACATAGCAAGTCCTCAGTTCTGTGCCCTCTCCGTGGTCAACACCCTCTGCTTTCATGGCTAGCACAGTTTCTTTCTTTTTAAAAAAGATTTATTTTTATTGCTTTTGACAGAGAGAGAGAGAGAGAGATACAGAAATAGAGAGAAGGGGGAGGGCCCAGAGCAGTCGCCATAGTTGCACATCATTGGTTTTTCCAGTTTCATTCCACAGGTGGGTGCGGGGCTGCACAGGGCAGGAGCTGGGCGGGGGTCTCACCCCGGTGAGAACTGAACTGGGGGCACTCCCCCTTCAGCATATGGGTCCACATGGGCCGGGGTTGGGATTCGATCCTCGGTCCCTGGGGCTACAAAGTGAGTGCCTAACCCACTGAGCCATCCGGCTTCCCCTAGCACAGTTTCTTAATCTGACCACTGCTCCAACATGCGGAAGCCCAAACCGCGTGCCATGAAAATCCCCTGTGCTCCTTTCCCCTGCCACTGTGATTGCTCTTTCCGCCTGATCCTCTGGTCGCCTCACACCCCCTCCTGACAGTCACAGTCATGGGGACACACGCCGTTCCCGGCCCGTCTGTCCTCTATACGTCCGATCAGTCCAGCCCACACCCCTGTTTACAGAGCAGCAGGGACAGCTTCGAGGTTCTTCTTCTGACCCTGTCAAAGGAAGTGGGGATGGGGGGCACGTGGGACAGGGTCTGTACTGTCTACAGTAGGGGACAGTCATGCCCTGGGCCTTCACGTTCACTTACACTCCCGACTCCTCCCGCAGCACCTTCTTGCACCGCAGGATCCGTCCTCAGTGAGCGCCCTGCACAGGCGGGGCTCCTATACCTTCGTGTCTGTGTTTAGACACAGACACTCCCCTTGTGCTGTAGTTGCCTGCAGGACTCAGGGCGGTGACACTCGGCACAGGTGTGAGCGAGGGTACCCCTCAGAGCCTGCAGTTGTGGAGGGCAACAAGCTTGGCCTCCCTGAGACAGGCTGGGTCGGAACCCCTCTGAGCCTCGGTTTTCAGATCTGCGAAACGGGCCCACTCTCTCGTGCGGCCTAGTGCTGAGTGGAGGACATCGCGTGCGGAGGCCTGAGCGCCGGCAGCTGGGTGCCTCCACAGAGCGGGCCCCACGCCCACGGCGCCTGCGCCCACACGCCCAGCTCTCGGGAAGGCCTCAGAGCTCTGCTCGGAGGACCCATCCCTTGAAAGCAGAAATGGGATTTTCTCCCCAAATCCATTCCTGGGGGGAAGTCTTCAAAGAGCATTCCTGTAATTTCCCGTTGTAAAATTGTATGTGCAATTACAAACAATGCACTGTGAGCATTCACTGGGCAGACTGTGAGATCTTCTGTGTTTTAAAACAGGGGCTATTTTAAAACCTCCCAGATCCCAAGGAACTGGCCTGAGGAAATGAACTTGCGGAGGCCCCGGCAGGTCCCCTCGCGGCATCTGGAATTCTCCAAAAAGGTGGCCGCACTGAGCCGGGTGGGGCAGGAGGGCCTGCTCCAGAGACGCGGCCCCTTCCAGGGGTCCCACGGGCAGCGCCGGGACTGGTACACACGCTAGGGCCCAGGCTCTTGGCCCTTCCGTCTCCATCTCCTGTAGAGAGACGCGTAAGGAAGGAAGTTCCTGGCCCGTCTCCTGACCCTTTTCTACCTCCAAAGGCTGGGTCTGCAAATCATATTTCCTTATCAGTCACGATTCAGCGACGATCCGACCTTTGGGTGCCACTCTAACTGGGGAGAATGTGCAGATCATGCGTTTCCACGGCAACAGGAGAGACCGCGGTCAGACCAGAGAGCGTGCCTCCTGGCTGTGGGTGACGGGATGCTGTCCTGGGCAGGTTAGGTGGGGTTGAGCTGGCCTGGACAGGGGACATCTGAGGTCTCTGGAGTCCAGTGTCTGATGCTCCATGAGCTCCTGGCACTTGGGGGTTCAGCTTGGAAAGAGTGAGGCCGGCCAGGCACAGCCTCCTGGGACAGGCCTGTGCTCCGTGCACAACGGGCACCCGGGAGGCCCGGGCACCCCTGGGGGACAAAGAGATCGGCAAACTTTTCCAAGCAACTTTGCAGCGGCCTGCGGCTCCCTCTGAGGACGCGGCCAGCTGCTTCTCCGGTTCTGAGTCCCACTGGTGCAGGGCCCCAGGGAGGGGGCTGGGGGTGATTGGAGCCTGGCAACTCCCACCTGAACCCTGCGCCCCTCGGGGTCCCTTCCCAGGGGACCCCTGACCCCGCAGCCTTTCTTTCCAGCCCTTTCCTTAGGGGCCTGTCCCCTCCTGGGGCCTAAGTTGCTGGGCAGAGGCTATCAAAGACCATGGGGACCAAGAGGAGGCTGCAGAAAACCCCAGAGGATCGGTGCCCCCAGGGCACGGTTGCCAGGCCCCCCACTCTGTGACTGGAGCTGAACTCCCTGAGCTTCTGTGGGGGCGGGGGGGCTCCCCCGGGGCCCTGAGAGGCCTGGTGGAAAGTGACACATCCAGCAGTGAAAGGTGGCAGAAGGACCTGCCGGCAGCAGCTCTCCGACGCCTCCTAAACCCCACTGGCTGTTTGGGTTTCCAGGCAGAAGAGGGCGCCCATCCCCCCTGGGCTCTTGGGTGCCATGAAACAGCTCCCTCCACCTCGGCTGGGTGGTCGCCCCACGTGGGGGTCCGTCATGCCGGCATTTGTTCCACACGTGCTTACTGCACATCAGCTGCGCCAGGCCCCCGCCAGGCACCGGGGACACAGAGCTGAAGGGGACAGTGTCCCTGATCTCAAGGAACCGATAGCCAGTAAGTGGATGAATAACAGACTAATACGTGACAGGGAGGGGAAGCCGGGATGGCTCAGCAAGTTAAGCACTTGCTCTGCAGCCCTGGGGACCCAGGATCAAATCCCAGCCCCGGCCCATGTGGACCCATATGCTGAACTGGGGTGAGCTTCCCATGCTGGAGGCCCCCAGCCCAGTTCCCGCCCTGTGTCCCACAGGGTCACCTGCACAGTGACACAGCCTTTAACCCGGGCCCCTGCCTTCCCGGCCCCGCTTCCCCACCCTCCTCATGGTACTTCTTAAATATATTTTTATTTATTTATTTTTATTTTTGACAGAGAGAGAGAGAGATACAGACACAGAGACAGAGAGAGAACTGAGCTGGGGGAGCTCCCAGTTCAGCACATGGTTCCGCACGGGCCGGGGCTGGGATTCGATCCTCGGTCTCCGGCGCTGCAAAGTGAGCGCCCAACCCACTGAGCCATCCCGGCTTCCCCTCCTCATGGTACTTCTTGGCATGGCCTCCCAAATAAGCCACAGGTCCTGGACTCCTGGTCTTGGGGTCTCCTGGTGGGGTGGGGTGAGGACCTCACCGTGGCTTTGTGCCCTCACTTCTCACAGGTCCAGGGCGGCCCAGCAGGGCTGTGCCCAGTGGCCCTCAGTGGTAACAGGCTCAACAACACAACCTTTGCCGGCTGCGGGGCACCTCCATGTCTCTGTCCCCCCTCTCCCGCTGGTACTTTCTGGGACCCCCTCCCAAGTGAACAGCGTACACTGGAACCCTTGTCTCAGCCTCTGCATCGTCAGGGAGAACACACACTAAGAGACGTTGGGAGACACTAGGTTTCAGCTAATTTTCCATTAAGAAAGCCGGCTTTTCGTTTTGCTTGCTCTTAACACAGCAGTTGGGGCAAGATGGGGGGGGAGGGGGGCGGGAGGGGTGAGGACCAGCAACTGCCTCGCTTTCCAGAGGTCTGTTTTCCACAGGGGTTACCCCAACTGGTAGAGCCTCTCAAAGAAATGGAAACATTGTAATTAACATATGAAATCCTTACTTCTGATATTATTAAATTTGTTACGCTTATACAGTGCAGAGCATATTGAAAAGGCAAATTAAAATGTTATGTGTTAATAAGCTTGGATTAAATTGGGCTTTGAGAACCCAGGGAAGCTGGTCCCACACGGGCACTGTGTAGGGTGTTTAAGGAGCCTTTTCGTCCCCGGGAAGCTGCTGCCACGGAAATTACTCGAGAAGACGCCGGCTCTTACAAGGGACCTCCCCAGGCTGAAAGTGTGGACTGTGAGCGTGCTTGTGTCGAGTGTACGTTTGGAGGTGGGTGTCTCTCTACTTCAGTCCCCCGACAGGATCATGGAGGAAGGAAGTGGAAATTAAGAAAGATTGGGAAAGGAACGGAAGGAAGGACCCCACCCTGGGCAGAGTAAGCAGTGGGAGCTGGAGTCCAGAACATGAGGCCCCCCGCCCCTTATCCACATGGGATACATTGTAAACGCCCCGTGGATGCCTGAAACCGAGACAGCACTGCAGCCTATGTATATAACACAGCGATGCCTTGGAATTCAAACTTAATCCATCCCAGAACCCTGTTCGAGTTCCAGAACGTTCACAGTCCAATACGAGTGGGTATTCAGATAAAGCTACGGGGACGTACAGTCGATACTTCCCACGAGAACAGCATGTTGGCGTTCGGATTCCAAAGCAGCGTTCAGATTCCGAGGCAAAATTTCCTTGATTTTTTGTTTGGATTTCAGGTTGTTCGAGTTTTGGGTCGTTCGGATTCCAAGGTATCACTGTACTATGTTTTCTCCTACACACACCTACCCATGATGATGTTTAATTTATAAATTAGGCATAGTAAGAGATTAATGATAGTAACTAATAATAAAATGGAAGAATTATAACAAAACACTGTAATAAAAGTTACATGACTGTGGTCTCTCTTAAAATATCCATTGTACTGCACTCGCCCTTCTTCTGGTGATGATGTCAAATGACACGTGGCCGGGTGATGAGGTGAAGTAAGTGACATTGGCACTGTGACGTAGCCCTAGGCTACCACAGGGGTGACTGGAACTTATGAGACTCACACAGTCCATCAGACCACAGAGATGGCGACTAAAGTGCCTAACGGGCGCATAGCGTGTGTGTCATCGATACGCTGGACACAGAGGAGAGTCACAGCCCGGGTGGGACGGGGAGAGAGGGCATGAGATTTCATCACGTTACTCAGCACACACTTTAAAACTTAGGACTGGTTTCTTTCTAGAACTTTCCATATTTTTGGATGGTGGTTGACCACAGGTATGTGAAATCATGGAAAAGTGGGTGGGGGGGACCATTCTACGGTGAAGAAAAACCCTGATTTATTCAAATCCGATCAGATCACCTGCGGAGCTGGACAAATGTCCAGCGCCAGGCCTCACCCAGGCCAGCTGAGTCGCTGGGAGGCCCAGGTACGCGGGGGGAGCCTTAAAAAATACTTGCCGGCGGATTCTGATGCGGGAGCTACCGCTGCTAACCCGGACGACGTTTAACGACGCTGCGGGCTAGGGCGCTTTTGTGCCAGCCGTTACCCTATGCTCCTCACAAATTAACTCGTCGTCTATACCACCGCCCTCTGAGGAGAAACTATAAGCACCTCCCCTTTTTAACAGCTCTGTTGAGGTGCACTTGACATCCAATCAACTACCTTTTGAAGTATTTAACTTGATGTTTTGACATATATATATATATATGTGTGTGTGTGTGTGTATACACACACACGCACATTCACATATATCAACACAAATCAAAAGAGTAAACATATCCATCACCCTCAAAAGTTTCCTTGTGTCCCCTGGTAAACTCCCTCCTTGACTCCTTGGTAGGCCAGTAACTGCTGAGCTTTCTGTCCCCGCAAATGACTTTGCATTTTCTAGAATGTTATAGCAACAAAACCATGCGGTCGGTGCTTTTCTGGTCTGGTTTCATTCACCGATAATGATCTTGAGATCCTTCCAACCTTGCTGGGTGTATCACTAGTCCAGTCCTTTTTCACTGCTGAGTAGTATTCCATTGCATAGAGGTGCCCCATGGCCCCCCATTTGAAGAATGAGGAGACTCAGGGTCAGAAGGGTGATGGGCCCAAGGTCACTTGGCTGGTAAGTGGTGAACTTCAACCTCGGCGGTTGCCTCCAGGGCCAACTTGCCTCCTGGCCGCGGGTGCCTTCTCTCTAACTGGGGCGTGATGTCCTTCCCGGGGGCAGGCAGAATGATGTCCCCACCCATGACGTCTGTGTCCAGCCCCTGGGATCTGTGAAGGTGGTCTACAAGGCGGCAAGAGGGGACTAAGGCTTCAGGTGGAGTTGAGGTTTGTAGGAGCCGGCTTTAAGCTAAAGAGAACATCTTATTAAGCAAAACAAGTCAAACTGAACAAATCAAGAAACATATGGCCTCACTCACAGGTGGAATATAAAGCTGAAAGGAACAAGGAAACAAGAACTCACAGACACTATCAGTGGTTTGGCGGTTGCCTGAGAGTGGGGGTGGGGAGGTGAGGGGGGAGGGTTAGGGGGGGCATTAAATGTAAAAATAAATTAAAAAAAAAAGCTAAAGAGATTCTCCTTGCTTGTTGCTGTGCTGGGCCCACCGGAATCACAAGAGTAGAAGAGGGGGGTTGGAATGAGCTATTTGAAGATGCTGCGCTGCTGGATTTGGAGATGAAGGAAGGAGAACAAAAAAGTGTCGGTGGCCTTTACAAGCTAGAAAAGACAAGGAAACGGATTCTCCCTTTGAGCCTTCAGCGGGAACACGGTCCTGTCCACACCTTGATTTTACCCCAGCGAGGCCCATTTTGGACTTCCAAACTCCAAATCTATCAGCTAATAAATCTGTGTTGTTTCAAGTCACTAGGCTTGTGGTCATTTGTTACAGCAGCCGAAGGAAGCGAATACAGCAACAAAGTCCCCGTGGAAGGTTTGCCTGAGTCCTGGGAAGGCAGCGCCTCTAAGGTGTCCAGGGGCAGCTGGCGGCAGGCGGAGCCTATTACAGGGTGTGGAACGCTGGGCAGGGTGTTCACACCCCAACCCCTACCCCAGGCTCTGAGGTCTCTCCAGGGTCGCTGTGGGGCAGCTGGGAGGTGGGAGGCCGTGGAGGTTAGAGTGGTATCGGCCTGGGGTGAACGCAAGAGGCAGGCATTCTTCACCACATGGGTCAGAAAGACCCAGGCCAGCTGCAGAGGTGCTGGGAGGGTGGGCACGCGGCCGGGCAGCCATGCCCTGGGTGTTCAAGCTGTGGGGAAGTTCGAAGCCCTGGACACAGAGGTGCTCCTGACAGCCATGGGGGCTGACAGCAAGGGAGCGCATGTGAGCGCTCCAGCACCAGGCAGAGACCACCAAGTGCAAAAGCCAGGCAGGGAGAGGGAGCCCAGGGTCAATGCTGGGTGGAGGGTGAGTGGGGCTTTCCTAGGAGGCAAACTTGGGGTTGCCCAGGTGGGGCCAGTGGGGGCCCGCTCCAGAGTGGGGGTGGCAAGCTGGAGGGAAAGCAAGTGCCAGGATGAACCCAGACCCAGCTGGGGTCAAGTCTCCAGGCACTGGGCACAGGGGCTCCAAGGCCAGCCCCTGGGGTACAGTCCATGCATGATCCAGGCTTGGCCAAACCCAGCCACGTGTGGGCCCGAAATTAAGCAAATGCTGAGAAGCCCTGAATCCCCGAGCGAAGGTCAGGGATCTTTTTATCATCGCCGTTGCTTGGCAGGCAGCGTTCCAGACGTTTGAGGAACTTCCTGAGGGACAGAGAGCTGGAGGAAGCTTCCTGCTCCTGGGGGCAGGAGGGCTGATGGGGGTGCTGTCCAGGTGGGTGCTGTCGCCCAGGCCCTCACGGAGGCAGGGTCTGGGGAGGCTGGCCCCACCATGCTGGGGCACAGACTCCCGCAAGAGGGGCTGAGTGTGTGGAACCTGGGGGAGGGACCCTACCCTTCAGCTCCATCCTCAGGGGGGCTGTGGGCCGAGGGAAGGGGGTGGCTCAAATACGCAGGTCAGTGACTTGAGGGGTAGTCATGGGTAGCTGCTCTCGACTTAGTAGCTTGACTCTGGCCTTAGGAAAATGAGCCCATTTGCTTTCACGATGGAGACAATGGGAAGTTGCCCAGGGTTGGAGTCTGGGGGACTCGGGTCCCAGCTCCACCTTGTCTGGGAAGCGGTTCCCAGAACCCAGCACCGCCTGCTTCTTCACCTGTGTATTGGCCAAGGCTCGCTGTTCATTGTGAAGGACAAGCATTTGCCCCAAGCTTATTTGGGGTGGGGCACGTTCTGACTCAACTGGAAGCTGGGGTGTATAGGGAGGGCTGACACCAGGGTATGGAGACCTCAGGGAGTGGGTGTGGCTGCCGCTGGAGGAGAAGCAGGCTGAGGGCCTGTGGCTGAGTCCTGGGGAGACACAGGTTGGGAGGGGTGGAGCCACTTCTAGAACCCAGGACCCAAGCTATGGGACTCCCAAGATGAGGGTGGGCCACGCCCTCAGGGCCAGGTGAACAGCAAGCCATAGAGCAGGGTGACCACCCACGTGGCTTCCCCAGGCCACACTGGGCCACACATAAAGTACACGAACACTAACGCTAGCGGATGAGCTCAATAATAATAATAGTAATTGCAAAAAACTCATAACGCTTTAAGAAATTTTATGAATTGCTGTTGAGCTGCAGTCAAAGCCATGCCGGGCCACATGGAGGCTGGACAAGCTTGTTCTAAACGAAAGGGCCCAGGCTCCAGCTAAAAGGACTCACATGGAAAAACAAATTTGTACAGAAGTCTGCTGGCCCGAGAGAGAAGCCCAAGGGGCCGGGGTCGGCGAGCCCTGCAGCCCCAGCGAAGCTGCCCTCCACTGGGGTCTCCCATCTCAGCGACGCAGCCAGGACCCTAAGGGCTTGTGGAGTCGCCCACCGCCCAGGGCCCAGGCGGGGAGCGCCTGAGCCATCGCCCTGCCCTTGGGTCCCCACACCCCACGTCGCCTGCCTCTGTGCAGAGAGCCAGGAACAGGTCTGGGTTCCTGGTCAGATCAGCCCGCGCCGGCCAGGCCGCCCTCTGACCTCGCCCCTCCCAGCTCAGTCCCTGCAGGGCCCGGCCCACCTCCCGCCCCCTGCGCGGCCCCTAGCCCCCAGGATCCCGCCCAGCCCCCCGCTGCGCGGTCCCTTCCCCCTTCCCGCCCCCCAGAGAGGCGGCCCCTCCATGGGGGGCTGGGGCCCAGATCTGTCGTCCCCGCCCCCCACGACCTCTCCCCAGCCCCGGGCCCTTGGGCCCTGGCCCTGCTCTCCCGCCTCGGGGCTCCCCCTCCTCTCCTCGCTGCCTCCCTCCCCTGCTGCGGCGGCTTCCTCCTCCTCCCACCCCCTGCGGCTCTGGAATTCCTGGTGGAACCAGGTCTCGGGGCGGCTTTGCACCCCGCCGTGCAAAAGCCTGCGGAGTGCACCGGCCCGGTGCCCAGGACGGCGCCCAGGGGGCGCGCAGGGGGCGTCCAGGATGGGGC